>CAVNYN010245698.1:0-11442 GCA_963692815.1 Nyctanthes arbor-tristis | reverse complement strand
AGGACCCAATATGTAGAAATGCAAGAAGTGTTAGATATTGAATGTGCCCATTAACCTATATTTTAATATACAATTGATACACTCTGGCTCAAAGGGTTTTGTAGCAAAATATCTAAACCTTACCTCATGCAGGTTATCAAGTATTTGATGGAAGAGAAAATAGATTTACAAGCGGAAGATGCTAATGGCAAGATTGCATATAGCATTCTGCTTGATGGGAATGCAAGTATTTTGTCAATAGGTGATAATCGGATGATATTCACTAATTCTGACTATAGAAATTTATGGAAGAAGACTTTTATATACCTAATGGGTGTGATGGCTCTGATATTTGCAATGACAGTCAAAGCTCTTCCGATCTCCCTACTAGGTGATTTTCGGCAAGACACTCCTCCGTCAGATGATTGGATAACTTATGAGAATTTCATTATTGCAATTGGGATTTTTTCTATCATCGTGCGCTGCAATTTCCGCTTCTATACTATGGAAATAGTACTCTACATGGATTGATTATGTTTATTGCACAAGTTACTGTGCTTTTAGCACTATGTTCCACTGCAGCGGCTTATCTTATATCTTGTATTGTGGCTATGCCTGAAAAGGAAAAGAAAATCCCTGGCCATCTGATCAAGATGGTTTTCAAGAGAGTGTTCCTTTCCTTTGTAGCCAGCGCTCTTATCAGATCAATCGGTATAACAATCGTCACATCTAGGCAATTCCAACTTCTCACTTCATCGCGTGAACCTCTTTCCAAAAGAAACTCCAACAGAATCCCATTTCTAATGAAATCGCAAAACCTATTTTGAACTTTATGAATGATATATCTTGAAATCCCAAAACTCATTGTGAACTTTATGAACAGTATGAACCATATATCTTGGTTGAGAAAAAAAATCATTACGTGGGCCACACATGTAATTTCAAATATGTTAATAGTAAATAAAATGTGCTGGTTCAGATTTTATTATATTGTAAATAACAAAATATTTTTCATCATCATTAGATTAGATAATATAAAGGTAGTTGTGGAAATATGGTTAAAATTTAGTCCACCTCTTATTTCAAAGCACTTGTTTCGTGTGCTTCAAATATGAAAAGATAGAAAAGTGAATATAATGCTACAAGCAAACGTGTCTGTGATAATCAGCTTCTACAATTGTATATTATTGCTTTAACTATTGCAACGCTGACGAGGATTTTATATAGAATTCTGGGAAAAAAAAATGGCCAATTAGGCAATGAATACAAACATAAAACCACTTGTCAATGGAGTTGATGATAAATGTAATATATATATATATATATATATAGAGTATTGTTGACGATTAAAATACAAATTTATGCAACTCTGTTATTCACAAATAGATATTGATGGGAAAAGAAATATCACGAAGAAAAATACAATACATAGTATTTGAAAATCATATATCATTCACGCATGTGATTGTTGTTATTTGCCCCCTTATTTGGTGGCAAGTATAAATGGTTGTAAGTTGTATTAAACTAAAGCCCCTCCATGAGCTTCTCTAATCAGTTGACAACAAGAATAGTCCCCCGGAAATTGATATTATATATTTATATATATATATCTAATATCCAATGCTTGTAGAAGAGTCACATTACCTATATTCACAAACAAGAAACAGATGGGAGAGAAGAATAAGAAAACAAACATTCCAAACTCTTGTTGTGATCTTATTTCTACTTCCTCCTTCTAAGATGCGAAGCGCAAAGAAAGAAGTTTGTTTCCAGTCCTTTGGGACCAGTGAGACAGAGTCAAACTCCATTCTAGTAGCTACATAGTTGTAAATGGTGGCTTTGGAGGAGAGCAGATAAGATCGGATTCATCTTATTGACTTTCCCATTTTGCAAGAAAAAGCCATTCAAAGTACACAGGGATTTCGACTGAAACCGGGATCTAACTATGGGTAGGAACTAAGAACCATTATGTAAAGAATTTCAGAGGGTTACAGATCTCTTATACTACCATCGATCGATAGAGCGGAACGGCCAGAAAAAGAAGTGAAGTTGGAAAGCCGTTTATGATCAATTCTTATGACAATGTAGCATTTGTGTAATGTGTTGTGTAACTATCCTTGTCACAGATTAATTGCTATTTTCCAGTAAAATATTCACACAGATTTATTTCTATTTGTTGGTTTATGTTTATTTCTTATATTGTGAAACTAAAATTTGTAGTGACATTTGTATTCTGTCTTTTGTTTGTTGGGCTCTGTTTTTGTTTATTGTCAATCCATAGTCCAACAACAAAAAGAATTGACAAAAGGAGAGAAGAGAAGTTGATGAGTATAAAGAATAAAATTGTAAGTTTCTTTCTATTCCTTAATACTACTTGGTATAAACACTGGGAACCATTTATGCAGAACGTCAATACGTTACGGACCGTTTGTGCCAATCTATATACAATTAAGAGACCTTAAAGTCTTTGGCATTTTCTTTCCAGCTTAAAGCGGGCACCATAAAGAAACTGACGATGTCATTTTTCTTTTTTCTTTTTTTTTTTACTCGCACATTTCCAAAAATCTCTCCCGTTTGATTTATCTCTCTAAATTAGAGAATCGCTAACTCATTATGATTTTTTGCCCTAATTTTGGTAATTATGTTTTCCATCCTAATCTTGTATTTTGGGGAACTCGATATGATCCTGAAATCTAGCCCATATTCATTTTGTGTTTGATTTCTTTTTCCTTTTTTTTGAAGGGATTTTGTTTGATTTGTGGTGATATGCATTGTCTATTATGTTTGATTATTTTTGGATAATTTCAACAATAAATTTTTCGCATGAATTTCAACTTTTTTTCGGATATAGGGGGTGTATAGGGAAGGGGACGGAAATTCAGGAAGACGCATGTGTGATTCAAACCTGAGACTTCTGACTCAGAACGGAAGCACATCTTAACCATTGGGGTATAATTCAAACCACAATTTCAACGATAATTTTGAGTTAATAGTTTTGTTTAAATTTTATGAATAAAAAAAATAACTTTTTTAATTCTCTGATTGACATTCGTCCCCTAGATTCTCAAACGCCATAGTCAAAATTGATATTCCTTTAACTTTTCATTTTTCCTATTTTATTGCTGGAAGGGGAAAAAACACATCATTTAAGAAAACCAATTTATTTACCATTCTAGAAGGTATTGATTCTCAAATTACTTGGTATAAAATAAATATTTGGAAAAGTAGGCAAGATACATTTGAATTATGTGTTATTCAAAGGGTATTCATGTGAGGGCATACTACTAAAATTTCACTCAAGTTTCAAAGTATTCATTCATTTCTAACATTATTGAGTTTGGAAGACGAAAATTCCTCTATTTAGAATAGATGGACTTCTATTCAGGTTTTATGATATAGTATATATGCTATGACTTTGACACCTTGACTCGCAGAATATACATCATGGGTACAAATTTTGTTCAAATGCAATTGTCATGTATACCCTGCTTAGAATTTGGGTATACTTATTTTGGATTTTGTATTCCCTTGTAACGCACAGTTAAGAAACTAGTAATAAATAAATAAATATAAACATAAAAGAAACGTTTTGTGGACGTTAGCTATTTAGATGCTGATTGTGTACCCCAACCATTTGAATAAATACAAACAATTTATTCCTGTAAAATATTTGGTTCTTATTTTTAAAAGCTAAAAAATTTGTTTTCAATTTAGCACCTTTGACTATTTGGTTTGTTGACCATCTTGAGAGCCGTTGGAATTTGGTGGTTGGATCTCAGCCATCCATCTCTACTATTTGAACGGGTCTTCCATCAGATTAAGGTTAAGCTGTCTCATTCTTAAACCTCTCTTTTACTTCTCTTTCTATAATGTATCTTCTTCCTTCTAAGGTTCCTTTGTGATGATCTTTTTGTGAGATAGTTAAGAGTCAAGAAAAGTGTAGTTCAGGTTTTGTAATTTGTTGTTATGGGTTGTATTGTATGGGCTTTTTTTGACTCCTTTGTGGATCGAACGGTTTGTAAACTGTTGGAATAGGTTTTTCTTGTTATAGTGGAATGGAAGCGCTCATCCACTCTAGTGGAGCTTCAACAGAGAAGTAGGCGGTGGTGCCAAACTCTGGGCCCCTTAAAGGGATTAACACATTTTGTGTTCTTTACTGTGTTTCTATGATTTATTTCTTGGTTTAATTGGGTTGATTTCATAAGTGGTATCAAAGCACTCCTTGGGGTTAAGTTGACCGTGAAATTCCTTTTTAAGTTTAGGTTGGGGTTCTGAAATTTGGGGATCGGACAGTGTGAATTTGGGTTTCTTCTTTCCTTATCTGTTTCTCGAATCCTTAGTAGAATCGGCTTAATCTTTGTGATTTTTTTGGGGCTTTTCTATTTCCTTGACTCTAGGTTTCTGGCCAACGAACAGAAATTGGGATTTCTAGAGCAATTAGGCTTCGAACTTGGACATGTTTTTTGGGGATTTCTGGTGAATCGAAGCTTCTGTAGCTTTCTTGGAGGGAATACTGTGTTTGTCGAAGTTTGTCTCCTTTGAAAAAATTCATCTGCTTCAGCACTGGGGTCGTGTTCAATAGAATTGGGTTCACAGACACTCTGTGCTGGGATATATTTCTTCAATTGCAACAATTTTGAAAATTTTAGGCTGTGTTCCGATTTCGTTTCTGCTCACTGGTCACATTGGTCTACTGCCTCTGTGATCTAGTCACTGGGAAATTTCTTCGAGATCGGAAGAGTTCAAAATTTCTTGGCTGTCCTTCGCTTAAAATCAAAGATTGCTGACAGATTCCTCGGCGAATTCATACAGGGAATTTTGTTGTTGATATTGGAATCCATCCCCATTCTGTCTGTGCTGCTCTATTCTTGATTATGCACTACTTTAAGAAAAAGGCCTGTCTCCAGAAGATAAGTTTTCTTTTCTATCTTTGAGCAGTGTTTTTTTGTGATTGTTGTTTCTGATTGTAGATTGATTTTTAGACTTCGTTTGTCTCTCCAGTTTCTGGATTGATAGTAATTTGTGCTCTATTTTCTGTTCTTCAGTTTTTGGACATAACCTGATTTGTATTTTGTGGCTAAAACTGGGAAAGGCAATGGCTATCTCTGTTCTTCACTAGTTGAAAATTAAACATACAAGGTTCTTTGAAATTGCTCAAGAACTTGGCTTATACCGGGCAACATCTAATCCAAACTTTAATTTATTTGGTTTGATTTATTCTGAAAGAAACTCGTTGCCTTTGTCTTGGGTCTCCTACAAGGAACCTTGAAGCTGAGGGATTGGGATTGCATGATTTGATAAGAGTATTTTGGAATAGGCTTATCGAACCTTGCAAGTTAATTTTGTGTCTCAAAAATTTTTGATTAATTTTCATTAATTCTTGAGACTGAGCTAACATCTAATTCTGTCAATTAGGGCCAGCCTTGTTTCTTGCTTTGTGTAACTCTTGGGATATAGAACCTGGTTTTTTGTGTAATTACATCTGATTAAAGTTTGCTATCCACTGTTACTGTTTGTTGTACTTAAGCTTTTGCATCTGATTATATCTTTGTGATTATTTTCGTTGTATGCTTGATGTGATGGGGTCAATTTCTAGATGTGATATTGATATACGGACTAGTACTGGAGATTTTAGTATCTGGCACCAAAAAATGTGCGCCTTGTTTTTTAAAAAAAAAATGTGCTTATGCTCTCGATTCTTCACATCCGGTTGAGTTTAGTGCATTTAGGCGCAAAGAAATAGATGAACAAGCATGAAGCTCCATTTTCTTTACATTTGTCTGACAGTGTTTTAAGAAAACTGGTTGAGATTACTGCTACTAGTCAACTCTGGTTAAAACTTGAAAGTTTATACCTCACAAGAACTATGCCCAATTAAATGCTTTCTTTTGAAATAGTTTTTTGCTTTCAAATTTGATAACAATTTGAATCTTGAAGACAATATTGATAGATTTACAAGATTAACTCAAGATTTGGCAAATTGTGAAGAAAAGATTTCAAAAGATCAACAAGCGATTGCTCTTTTAAATTCTCTTGGTGAAAAGTATATGGACTTGAAAATTGCTCTTAAGTATAGCCGAGAGTCTGTAACTGTTGATGAAATCATTAATGCTTTGAGAAATAAAGAGCTTGAGTTAAAATCTGAAAAAAAAAAAAAAGATTTTGGAAAATCCAATGCTTATTTTGTTAAAGGAAAACATTCTAAAAAGGGTAACAAGAATTCTAACTCTTCCAAATCTAAAAAAATAAGAATTTTTCTAAAAATGGAAAAGGTAAAGATGCTTCAAAAGGAAAAGGAATGAGTACAAAGGATAAAAGTGTTACTACTGTGGTAAAATGGATCATTTTGCTAAAAGAGTGTTTTGAAAAGATAAGGGATTTGAAAGAAAACTTGAAAAATGAGGGTAAAGTTGCTACTGTCCAGAATAATCATGAGCAAGAAAATGGTGGTGTTTATGCTGTGACATTTTCTAATCATATAAATGAATGGATTCTTGATTCTAGTTTCACTTTTCATATGAGTCCTAGACGGGACTGGTTTTCTAATTTAACATTGCTTGATGGTGGTTCTGTGCATTTGGTTAATGAGGATGCATATGAAATAAAAGGCATAGGAACCATGACCATTAAATTTGATACTGTGAAAACTATAACATTAGAAAAAATCTGACATGTTCCTGATTTTAAAAAGAAAATTGATTTCTCTTAGTATGTGGGATGAACTTGATTTTGGCATCAGGATTAGGAACAGACATTGCAGAGTCGTGATTAATGATTCATTTGAATTGCTAAATGTGCCTAAAGTAAATGGATTATACACTGTGCATGATGTTCCTGTTGTTCATTCTGCTTCTATTACTCATCCTCTGAATAAGACCCAATTGTGGCACTATAGACTAGGACATATGTCTACAAAATGTCTACAAATTATGTGTGAAAATAGTGCTTTTGAAAAAAGATAAATTTGAGAAACTCTCATTCTGTCGGGAGTGTATCACTAGTAAACAACATAGGCTGCCTTTTAAACAAAGAGTGCATAAAACTAGGCACATTTTGGAATATGTTCATGCTAATTTGTGGGAGCCTGCCCCTATTCAAATAGTTTGTGGTTTTATATATTACCTTGTGATTGTTGATGGTTTTTCAAGGAAAAATTGGGTTATTTTACTCAAATTAAAATATGACACTTTTCAGAATTTTAAATCTTGGAAAATACTTCGTGACAGTCAAACTAATAAAAGGGTAAAAGTAAAAGTATTAAGAACAGACAATGGTTTGGAATTTTGTAATACTGAGTTTGATTCTTTTTGTCAAGAAAATGGTATTTTAAAGCATAGAATAGTAGTACACACCTCAATAGAATGGGATAGCTGGGAGAACGAATAGGTCCATGTTAAACAAAACTAGATGCATGTTACTTAAGGCAGGAATGTCTAAAACTTTTTGGGGTGAAGCTGTTAAAATTGGAACATTTCTTGTTAATAGGACTCTACTTCCATAGACAATAAGACCCCTGATCAAATCTGGTCCTGGCACTTACCTTATTATTCCTTTTTAAAAACTTTTGGTTGTGCTACTTTTGCTCATCAAAATCATGGTAAGTTAGAGCCCAAATACTTAAAGTGTGTTTTTCTTGGTTATGAACAAGGAACAAAGGGTTATAAACGTTGGGATTGTAACGACCCGCTCCATTTTGACATGATATTGACCACTTTGGGCCAAGCTCGCACGGTTTTTTTCTCTTAGGTTCTCATCCAAAAGGCCTCTTATCAGTTAGAATGAGTCTCTTAGCCTATAAACTAGTCTCGCTTTCTCTACCCAAGCAATGTGGGATTGAGGCTATCACAATCATCCCACCTAAGAAGGCCCAACTTCCTGTTAGGCTCTGTTCTGATACCATCTGTAACAACCTGCTCTACTTCGATATGATAGTCAGTTTTGGGTCAAGCTCACACGTTTTTGCTCTTGGGCTCTCAGATGTGGGTCATGACACTGAAATGGCCCAAAATGATGTTGGGCCTAATGTTATAGGATAAAGGAAGAGGCGAGATGGGTTCAACATGGATAAAAGCAAATGTCAATTGATGATATTAGACTCTGCTGGTTAAGACAACGGGCTAAAAAACTCGACATCAGTAGGTTCTAGTTTCCAGGCCTGTTGGGACCAATGAAACTTTCACGACCCCGCTAATTTTCCTGTTATTTGAAATATCTTATATTAATAAATGAAATCTATAATGGAAGCTTTAATACAATTAGTGAGGACGGGATGTACAAAACAAACAAATTGTTTTTGGCTTATAGAGTTTAATTACTTAAACTAACAAGTTGTTATATTTGAAAAAATCATTAAAATTTAGTTTTCAAATAAAATGCAAAGAATACGACAAATTATAGATATGTTTCATTGATTACCAAAAGTAAGCAAAATTAATCTGGTTAAGACAAAATTGTTGGGAAGCTATCACACTGAAAGGTAATTTTTTTAATTGATAAAAATACATAGTATCTTCAGACAGGTTGTCACTACATGTAAAACTCTACTCCTTCTGCGAGCATGCTCCAACTTATGGCTTGCTTTTCAAGGATCAATCTTTCATTTATCTGCAAAACTGTAGAGAAGAGAAATGAGTACAAAGTACTCAGTGAATAATAAAATCCGTTTTGATTCACCTTTCATTTGAGAAATTCATTTTCGAGGAAAGCATTGAATGTACAAAGCTTTCAAATGCACAAAAGGACCCTATCACTAATTAAACTATTACCCGTGGTGCGCATAAGATTCATATCAATTCAATTATGGTCATGTATAATTAAGTTGATCAATATTTGAATCCTAGTTGACCCCTACCGAATTTTGAACAATTTAATACAAAGCAAATAGCACACTAATCGTCGCCCATCTCATAATCGTCAGATGGCTCCTAATATGGCAGCAAAGCAATTCAAAGCAAATACAAAATGGGTAGAGCGTCAACTAGTGATTCAAATGCAATAATCAAGCTTTCTTTTCGAATGCATCAAAATCCATGTTTACCTCATGGAACACTTCAATCAATTACCATGCTTATTGTATCAAAACACCATAAATGCAAAAAAGGAATTAAAGTAGTAGTTACTCACTTTTTTAGTTTGATTTTCCTAAAGATTCTTTTAATTATTGTCAAATGCCCTCAAAACCTTTATTTTCCTTGATCAAAGTGACGCTTTAAGTTGTATTTCTTACATATATATGATGGAGGGTCATTTGTAAGTGTTAAACCAAGTGCTTGATAGGCTTTAAGGGTTGTTTTCTTCCTTTCACTTCATTTCGATGAATTTCTTTTATTTTTGAAGTTCTTGATACTCATCAACAAGAAGCAAAACTGGGTAGAAGAAGAGGAAAAGAGAGAAAGGGACGTGGAGAGGAAGAGGGAAAGGGGTAGGAAGAGAGGGTCGGTTGGGAGTTGATTGTGAATCTCTCGAGGCCTTCTTTATTTATAGTTGTGGGATAGAGTTGTTTTTAATAAATCTTTGAGTTTTGCCAATTAAAATGTGACATATGGCATGATGTGGCACCGTACACTTGGTAGCAGGGTGGAAAATTGCTCAAGAAGTCCTTATACTTGTGTCTTCTTATAATTAAGTCATCGTGTTTTAATCTTATATAACTTGAGTCCTTCAATTTAATGTGGTTTTTCAATTAAGTAGCTACACTTTGAGTTATACAATTCAATAGCCACATTCTTGTCTTTAGGCCTTACTCAAGTAATAATTATTGATGCCAACTCAAGTGACTATTTAATCATCGTCAATCTTTACATTTTGTAGCATCTCAAGTGGTTACTTGATCATCGTTACAATAACATTCACATTGTCAATAACCGTATCCAAATTCTTGGCATTCATTCGAAGAACAAATCTTGTAACTTTTCAAGTAATACAATTCAATACAATTACATTGTCATACTCAAATTCTTGGTGTGATCATCTTGTATCCTTGCAATTTAATATATTCACATTGTCACATTCTAATTTGGATGTTCAATTGAGTACTAATCTCGTACTCTTATGATTGGCGTAATTCAAGAAATGTGCCTCTTTATTATCAAAATAACTATCATATTGCGAAATCGCTTGTTAAATTTTTGCGGGATGTTACAGAATTTTGCGGGATGTTACAGAAACTCTTAAGTTGGAGCTGCCGGGGACTTGGTAATCCCCGTATAGTTGCTGCCCTATGCGAGATTATTTCATCTCATCAGCCATATGTTATCGTTCTTTTTGAAACTTTAGTTTATGCCCGTAGTATATAGAAGCTATTCGAGTTAGAATAAAATTTGATGGTGCTTTATCTATTAATTGTGAAGGTTGTAGTGGTAGATTAGCTGTTTTGTGGAAAAATAATAATGAAGTTACTGTTTCGTGTTATTCAACCAATCATGTTGATCTTATTATATCTAACAAAAAACAAAGGCAATTGGCCTCTTACCAGGTTTTATGGTTTTCCTGAACGACATAGGAGAGATAATTCATAGGAGCTACTCTTTTATTTACATGGGCTCTCTTCATTACCATGGTGTTGCATATATAGGTGATTTCACCAACCGTCTTTACTCTTCTGACAAAGTGGGTAATTGAGATCATCCGAATTATTTAATCAAAGAGTTCAGGAGAGCAGTGAACGACTGTAAGCTTATAGACTTACCATTGATGGGGCACCAGGTTACTTGGGAAAAAGGTAGATGAACGTCAAGCTGGATTCAAGAAAGGTTGGATAGAGCATTAGTGTCGTCCACATAGAGGCAGCTATTTCATGAGGCGACATTACTAAATCTTGTAGCTCCAGTTTCGGACCATTCCCTTTGGTATTGGTGACTGACCGTCAGCATATTATTGCAGACCAGAAGAAGTTGAAGTTTGAGAATATGTGGCTAAAAGAGCCAGGGTTTGAGAACAAACTTCACATAACTTTAGAGAGAGCCGCTGAGACTGATGTTCAATGCATGCTGGATAAAAGTTTGAAGGAGTTAACGGACTGGGGCAAAAGCAGACAGCGAGAGTTCCAAGCCCAGACTTCTTCGCTTAAGCATGATATCGAATGGCTCAAAGGTGAAGATGAAGAAAACAGGGTCGAGTATTACCGAGCCAAGAGAGCTTAATTGGGACATTTATTACTTAAGGAAGAAGAATACTAGAGGCAAAGGGCCAAAGTACATTGTGTTGGGAATTTAACCAATTTCCCTAAACCCGTGTGATTAAAATAGGCAATCAATATATCAAACAATAATATATGTGCGGAAACGTAAATAACACCAGGAATTATTTAACGTCGTAAAACCCTCCAATGAGAAGGGAAAATCGACGGGGCAAACCGACAACTCCACTATCACCAAATAATAATGGGAATACAATGTTTATCCTCTCAAGATTATTACCCTAAATCAAGAGGTAATTACACACTACCACAATCACGCAACACCG
>CAVNYN010245694.1:0-13840 GCA_963692815.1 Nyctanthes arbor-tristis | reverse complement strand
TTTAAAAATAATAAAAAAATTTAAAAAAAAAAAAAAAGAAAACACCACCCCACCCCACCCCACCCCACCCCTCCCAACCAACAGCAGAAATGGGGGGGGAGACTCCCCCCCCTCCCCAATTGGCCGCTGCTGTCGTTTCCGGCAGCACAAATTGGGGGGGAGGGGGGAGTCTCCCCCCCCATTTCGTGTGAAATGCCTCCTCCCCCCTGTTTGCCGTTTTCGGCAGCCAAATGCTGCCAGAAATGGCAGCACAAATGATCTCTGTCATTTTGTTAAAAATTTTGTGGAATAGTGTAAAAAGGGACAATTTGTGCCTATTTTTCAAAGGTTGGGGGCTGTGGTGTGTCTTAACAAAAGTTGGGGACGAAATCGAGACTTAGCTCAAAGGTTGGGAACGATTTGTGAAATTAACCCGATATTCAGTTGGGCCTTTCTAGACATTTGGTGCATGGGCACTCTTCTCTTGACAAAATATGATAGAGATGAGAAGAAAGAAAATACAAATGAAGCACTACTAATAAATCTAAACTGGGGGTTGGCTTCGTGATTCATTCTCTCCCTTTTTTTAAGTTTGACTCTACTTCCTTCTTCAAAAGATTCAATTCGACTGTTCTTTTGGCAACCACTAAAAACCAATATTAATTTTAGTTGACCTGTTCCTCTACTAGCTCTACTAAGATCTCATTGCTCCTGGTATCATGTCATTGTTCCCTTTATTTATGCTCAATTCATGGTATCTGTATTTGTGGGTTCATATTATCATTTTCAACTTTATCCACTCTAGCATTGTAGGGATGGGATTACTTCATTGTGTGATGTCGTGACAGCTTCAAGAGTGTCTAGACATTGTCTATTTTTGTTGATGTGGAAGAGAGAGAGAGATGGAAGATGATTATTTTAATTGAAAAGGAATATTAAAATTGTGGGGGAAAAAGAGCAGGAAAAGTGAGAAAGAGAAGATAGATAGAAATAAATTCAAAAATAATGATAAAATAGTAGTAGATAATGTGGAAATGAATGTCTAGAAATAGACATGGTACAAAAAACAATGGAGAAATGTGGACTAAAAGTGAAGAAAATGTGGTTTAAAAAGTGAAAATTAAGAGAAAGTTAAGAAATATATATGGGACCCATAAAAAATGGCGTGTCTTTCTCTCACTGTCCTAGACATTGTCCACATTTTGGAGCATTAAAGATGCCCTTAAATCTTGCCTCGTTCTTATTTCATCCGTGATTTCGTGTATCGACGTCTACACCATTAACCGTCTTTTGTGACTCTTTCAGTTTTTCTTGGCCCTTTGTACTTTTTGATACATGTAATCGTAATCTTGAATCACATTTATGACATTGATTACATGTTTTTCTCGAAACATGTTTGTTTATATAATATTGAACAAATTAGTCAAACTACTTATCTTTTTATCTGTCAGAAGGGATACAGATATACAGTTTAGTGCAATTTCCGTCTATTATTTCTTTTCCAATAGTGAACACTATATCTAAGAGTCTGTGTATTGTATCCATTTCTGTAAAGAGGCTTTGTACTTGTTCAGTTCTTCTTTCGGTTTTCTGAGTATATTTTAGATTATGAAATCTTTCATTCAATTTGTTATTGCTATACCATGAAGTTGTTTTGATTTCCCAGATTTGCTTTATTTGACTTCTGAATATAAAGAGTGATTCCTTTTTGTATTTATTTATTGAATGAGAAAATTGTGCTACTCTATACTATTGCATCCAGCTGTTCAATCTTTTATTTCCAAGGCAAACGAGCTACATTGAAAATTCTCGTAGTTTTGCTTGATGCCAGCAATACGTCAGTTTATATAATTCCCTTTCTGATTTTGCTGTAACGTATCAAATTTTTGCAACCTTTGACTAGATACAACTTTTCTGGTATATGTGCTTTAATGGAATAATTTCAATTACTTTATGTGCCTGTTTAAGGAGTTACCACTCAATTAAAGAGTGATTGGGATAAAGGGAAGTTTGCAGTATAAATACAGAGGTTGTTTCGAGCAGTTTACCATATGGTGTTGATTTCAACAGGTTAATGCCCTATTAAGGTAATACAATCAACAAGTGTTTCTGTCTAATAATGGCTTCAGTGGGTTTAGTGCCTACTTCTGGCTTACGGGAATCAGGCAGCCATGATGTGGGGGTTGATAGGTTACCTGATGAGATGAATGAAATGACAATTCGAGATGAAAAGGTACATATACTCATTATGTAAAAACTTGTATTTTTGCTGTATTACTTTGTCCAAATAAGTATTTTTCTGTCTGTATAATTGTTGTGCTTCATTTAACTAGGTTTATGTTTTATGTCATAGGAAATGGAAGCAACAGTTGTGGATGGTAATGGGACTGAGACAGGCCACATAATAGTGACAACTATTGGTGGTCGAAATGGCCAGCCAAAGCAGGTAATATGCTGTAGCATGTATGCTGGTTCAAGTCTATGTGCATTTCATACCCCGGGAACTATTTTTTTAGGAACTGATAATTTTGGCTATGCACTAAAAAGCACATGATACAGCATACTTTACGAGTTTCCAACAATTTTCTTCACTGTGAATAAGTTGATTATTGGGAAGTGTCTTGTTCATCCAATATTCCACTTTTAAAGTTATCTCTATTAGGGGAGAATTGGCCTAGATATGACATATGGGTTTATTCTCTGAGTACTTTCCTACTACACTTATTTCTTATTCACTTCATACTATATTCTTTTTAAATATTTAAATCTTTCTTTATTTTAATTTTTTAAATTTTGATGTTTTCAGACTATCAGTTACATGGCTGAACGTGTTGTTGGTCATGGATCATTTGGAGTAGTGTTTCAGGTAAGAATTGTCGATCACTTGGAATTGCTTGGCACAACTTCATTGAATTTGGAATACATTTATGCTGTTTTATGATAATTATAGTTCCACTGTTTGCTGATCTTTTTTTGATTATTCAGGCGAAATGCTTAGAAACAGGTGAAACAGTTGCCATCAAGAAGGTTCTTCAAGACAAGAGATACAAAAACCGAGAGTTACAAACCATGCGTCTCCTTGACCACCCAAATGTTGTTTCATTGAAGCACTGCTTCTTCTCTACGACCGAAAAGGATGAGCTATACCTTAACCTGGTACTGGATTACGTCCCTGAAACTCTCCACCGCGTTGTCAAGCACTATACTAAGTTGAACCAGAGGGTTCCGCTGATATATGTCAAGCTGTATTCTTACCAGGTAATCTTTTCTCCCTTTGGTGTCCTGCTCTCTTTAACGTATGCTTTGTGCTCCATGTTCAGACACTTGATAAATGCCAAATTGTTCTCTTTGTTATCTGGAAACTGTTGTTATAAATCATGGTTTAAATGGGCTTATGTGAAACTCCAGCTTCCATAACTTGTTCATCTTTAGCGGAACTTGCTCTTTCTGTACATTAATAATATTCAGATCTCACTGTAGCATTTTTGTTTTTGGCATGTTTTCTGAAGACATGCTAATGCTGTTGGTTTTTTCAGAAACTGTCACTTTAATGAAATTTTCTCGTTAAATATTTTTATATGGGCACTAAGTTGGATAGTTTAGTTTGCTGAGTGTTGATTTTAATGTTTACTTATTTATGTAGTTATGGAACATCTGATGGTTAATTGTTCTTCCTTGGTTCCTTGGCGTGTAACGAAATTAAATTTGCCCGAGTTCATTTTTCAGGGTTAAATAAAGTCTGAATATATATAATTATGTTGCTTTTTTTTGGTAGATATTTAGAGCATTGTCTTACATCCATCGTGGTTTTGGAGTGTGTCACAGGGACATCAAGCCTCAAAATTTACTGGTAAATGCCGTGCTGTTATTTATTTACTTTTTTGTTACAGTTTTGTACCATTCCACATGTGATGGAGATGCTGAAATTGAGTAATATTATTTACATCTGATACCAAAAGAGTAGTGAATTTATAGAAGAATTTATAGAATCTTCTTTGTTCTTTATGCCATTAGAAAAGTTAAATGGATGTGCTTTTTGATCGACAAAACTATATCTCAGGCTTGGATTTTCAGGTCGCTATAAAATTTAAAAAAAAAAAATTAATAATAATAATAAAAGATAAATAGATGTTACTTCAATATCCTCTTTCAGAAGGAAATATTACCTGTTCACCTCCATAAACTTCGCTTATGCTGTCATGCCTTTTGGGATATGCATGCACATTCACGACGACTATAGGTTTTAGGTTATTTTCTCTAAACTTGGGTTGACTACAAAAATCATTGTTGCTCGAGCTACCTTTTCTGGAATGCTGAAGGAAATTAAATCTCTGCATACATACCACTGTTGTGAGTGCTTTAATGTAGAAACTAACATGTTGATTCAAGCTAATATATGACCCCGTTTGCAGGTGAATCCACATACTCACCAAGTTAAATTATGTGATTTTGGAAGTGCCAAAGTTCTGGTATGTAGAGTACTATCTTAAATGTGCAGAACTTTTATGCAAGTGAGGTGCTAGTTGACTGAATTCCGTGATTCTTGTCAGGTCAAAGGGGAGCCCAATATTTCTTATATCTGCTCAAGGTATTATAGAGCCCCTGAGCTTATTTTTGGAGCAACAGAGTATACTACAGCTATTGACATTTGGTCTGCTGGCTGCGTGCTTGCTGAGCTACTTCTTGGGCAGGTAGTTTTATTTCTCACTATGCAAGTTGTTGCACTGCTGGTAGCTAGGGTTATCTCTTAGTTGATGCTGTTTGCCTTTGCCTTTTCAGCCTTTGTTTCCTGGTGAGAGTGGTGTAGACCAGCTTGTTGAGATCATTAAGGTCTCTCTCTCTCTCTCTCACTCACACACACACACACAGAGGTGTATGTAACTGAGGTGAATGTAAATGAACATGCTTAGCTTTGAGTTATCCTTGGTTTTTTGGGAGTTTTACTTTGTCATTGTGATTTTGATTATGAGCTTGTGTCATTTTTCTTCTAGACCTCTTTAGCATTCTATTTCTATTAAATATAGGTTCAAACTAGTGTTGAGATTATGTATAATACATGTAGTCCTTTGGGATATATGTAAGATTGGTTTGATTTTGACCTATTTCTATTTTGAAATAGAGGTAGAATGCTATCGGGTGCTTAGTTAATGAGTGATATACGAGATTAATTTAGACATTAGTGTTTCATGTAACGCCATTATGTATAGATTCTGTGAAATAGTTCACTCTGGTGTTATATTCAAAAAAAGTTCACCCTGGCGTTTGGCAGTTACCATTCTTAGTTGGGTTTAAATGAATGCTTTATCTTGGAGTGTGGAAGCAAGTGTTCTGATTATCGATGAGATAATTCATTCATCATTTTATTGGCTATTTCTAATCTTTTTCAGGTTTTGGGCACTCCTACTCGGGAGGAAATAAAATGCATGAACCCTAACTATACAGAATTTAAATTCCCACAGATTAAAGCTCATCCATGGCACAAGGTACTTGTTTTGTGACATGTCTCTGCTCATTTTTGCAATTTTATTATTTTCCCCCGACCATATTGTTCATTTCTTTATTCTGCATCAGGTATTCCACAAACGCATGCCTCCAGAAGCGGTTGATCTTGTCTCAAGACTGCTACAGTATTCTCCTAATCTACGTTGTTCAGCTGTAAGTATTTGTTTATATTCTGTTTTTGCCATTAATGTTTACTTTTTTTTTGCTTCGCATCACTTTCGCTCCCCCCCCTCCACCCTGGCGGGGTCAGATGGTTAATGCATCTATCTTGCCCAATATTGTTTCATTATCTTTTCGTGTTAGAGTTTCTCTACTTGCTGAAAATGGATCCAAATTGTGTTTTTGGAGTAGCTTTATAGGAAAAATGATGTTATCTTGCTTTGAGTTTGTTTGGGAGAGATGTTGCAGAAAAACGTTTTCTGGAGAATGCATGTTTAGAAAGAAAGGGAAGTTGCTGGAAAGCAACATGTTGACGAATGCCAATTAGTTTGAGGAAAATTAACTTTCATTGCCAACCAAAAAAAAAAAAAATGGTGGTTGCCAAATTTTTATATGTATCATCATCAACATAATATTGCTGTATATGTAACAACTCAATGGTTTGGTGTGTACGGACAAAAACTATTACCATATTCAGAAGGGAGAGGCTGCTAGAAGCCAAGAATTTATCCATGTTTACTATAGGATATTGAAGTAAAATGGAAGCCGTGTCTCCTATAACCTAACCTGCTAAGTTACAATAAGAGGAGCAAATAAAGAATATATTTTCCCTGCTGGTTCTTGGTGGTAGGTCATAGACTTGAGTCATTCATTCTCTCTTCTTTTTTTTTTTTTTTGTTTGGGGGGGGGGACTGACACCTCTATTTTTACTTTTTATTTTTTATTTTTTGCAGTTGGATGCTTTAACCCATTCCTTTTTCGATGAGCTGCGTGATCCAAATACCCGCCTGCCAAGTGGACGTTTTCTGCCGCCACTATTCAATTTTAAGCAGCATGGTAAGAAATTTTTGAATGCAGCTATCCTGTCAGTTTCCCTTTTCTTTTTCTAATGTTGTGTTTTGTTTGTTAAAATTCCTGCGCTCTTACATTCAGAGTTGAAGGACGTACCAGCAGAAACTGTGGTAAAGTTGATTCCCGAGCATGCCAGAAAGCAGTGTCCTGTTCTTGGATCATAATAATCCATTCAAAGTAGGAGATGAAGCATCTAGCATTTTATATATGGACGTTATGTATCTTTTCCCGAACCCCCCCATTGATTGTCTTTTTCATCTTGTCTTTATGTTTATTCCGGTCCTTTATCGTCATCAGATTGTAACATTGTGGGTAAGGATGACATTTATCCAAACAATCTAATATATGTCCGGATTTCGTTCTTTTTTCAGTATAAGAGGATTCATATTCTCCGTTTCCCCTACTTAGTATGGCTTCTTATGTAGAGACGATGGTTTATGTTAATGGGGGTTTAAAGTCAATATGGGCATATTTAGCAAATCGTGTATTCTTGACCCTGTATTTTTTAGGGGAAAAAATTTTTGGTACTCCAGGGTATAGTACTCTTGGAGTACTAGAATTTTGTATGTATATAGTGTTTCTCATTTTCACCTGCTGATAATGCACTTGAATGAAGAGAATTGGCGTCAAACAAGCAAACACGACCAACTTGCTTACGTTCAACAGTTTGAAATTGTTGAGTTGGATGGGCCTAGTTGGAGACTCAAATGCACGCTGGTTGGCCCCGCCTTCTTAGAATCCGGAATAATGGCCTTGGGTAATCACTTACACACATATATTCTTAAGGGAATACTATTCCAAGAGTAGCGTTATGAGACTGCTCTCTAGTTTAGATAAAATAGCGTTGTTTCCATTGCAAAATTTATATTGGAACTCAAAGCGTTCAAAGAGTAGTGTTTAAAAACCTCTTGAAGATTTTGTTATAAAATATCTCATAACGCTACTGGTCTCTAGTCAAGATAAAATAACGTTATTTCCATTTCAAAATTTGTCTTGAAACTCAATGCATTCAAAGAGTAGTGTTAAAAAACCTATTGAAGATTTTGTTATAAAATATCTCATTCCATGTGGCCTACATTGATAAGGTGAGAAGTTTCGTTATAAAACCTCTTTAAGAGGTTTTGAACATTTTCATGTGTTCAAATGGGCAAGAGATGACCTCTCTGTGTGGGGTGTATTCTCCCCTCAACCGGGCACAACTTGCCACAGGCATTGAAAATTTTTAACTCGATGCTGTTAACTTGGGTCTGTTACTTACATATGTTGAATCGCCTACTTTCTTTTGTTTAAAATCCACAATTCTGCCTTGTGTAGAACAAGCTAGGTTCAAGGATTCCGCGGATTCCACTGTGACTTGTCCCACATTCGTTTGCAATTCAAGAAAGTTATTTTTGGGCAGGTTTGGTTGGTGGATTCGATGGCACTCAGTGTAACGCTAAAGAAGAAAAGGAAATCATACATTTTTGATGACCATATTATCAAGTTTCGCAATTACTGGATACCAAACATCACTAACCTCTTGTTACTTTATGGGCAATCCTAACATATATGCATGCTCTACATTCTTGCTTACCAGAAAAGCCACTCTCTCTGCAAATGGAATTGGTCGGTTTTGCTGTGGACTAAAATAATGTAAGGTGCAAAACACACTCTGGAAAAGCTGTACTTCCCACTAAGAGTTTTTTTCTAGTATAAAAAGTTGCTTTCACTTCAACTGATTTTGTGTTATCCTCTGGCAAACTGAGCAACTTGTTGATAGATCTTAGTGGTCATAAGCACTTAAAATATTCCTGTCTTTTTTCGACTTTCCAAAAACGTGGGTTCCTTCACTCTCAATGCCTATAAGTTCTGGCTACTAATAAGTACAAAATGCATCAGCAATCTTGAGCTCAATTCAACTTCAAAACCTAGTTCTCTAGGAGTGCATGCGTCTGCCTGTTGGGACAACTAGCCAAATTCGTCGTGTTTCTTCTTAGTTTTGTCCTATAAAAAGCTCAATCTTAGGAGGGCAAAAAACAAAGTTAACTGAGCTTGTCATGGAATACTCAACTTGTTTTGCTGTGCTCTTTTATGTTTCTTTATGCTTTTTTCTGCATTCAGCTCAATGTAGGCTTTATGACTACTCGGTAAATTTGTACCATCGCAAAATTTCTCAAATTTCAATGCCACCTTCCCCTGCGCCCAGACCTTCCCCTGCTCCCGAACTTTCCCCTACCCCTGAACCGGCTTCCATTAGGATGCGGTCCAAGCCTGCTGCAGTTTTTAGTGTACTATCTTATGGTGCTGTGGGAGATGGTGTTACTGATGATACAGAAGCATTCAAGATGGCTTGGGATGCTGCTTGCCAACTCGAATCAGCCACTTTTCTTGTTCCTAAGCATTATACTTTCATGATACAATCAACGATTTTCGCCGGTCCATGTAAAAGTGGACTAACATTTCAGGTAATGTTTGACACTCTTGTTATATCTGAAGTCTCATTTGAGATGATATATATTATTGAATCAGCATTGACATGACGATGTTTTTCTCGATGTCTGAAGATCGAAGGAAGTCTAATGCCACCCGATGAACCTGATTCGTGGCCTAAAACATTCAGTAAACGACAATGGCTCGTTTTCTACAGAATCAATGGAATGATAATGCAAGGAGGAGGAGTTATAGACGGGAGAGGGGAGAAGTGGTGGAATCTTCCCTGCAAACCTCACAAAGTATATTTCTTAAATTTTCACCGAATTTTCAACTTTTTGTTTACTTATTTTGAGCATGTAATTGACTTGATTTCATGCCAATGAAACAGGGAATTAATGGAACCACCCTACCTGGCCCTTGTGACAGCCCTGTTGTAAGTGAACTGATATGCACTGCATAAAATTCTTGAAGCCAATAATTCTTTAATAAAATGGTTTTCTTGTTTTATCTTTTGCAGGCTATAAGGTTCTTCATGAGCTCCAATTTGACAGTACAAGGGCTTAAAATCAAGAACAGCCCACAATTCCATTTCCGGTTTGATAGCTGCCACGATGTCCACATCGATTCGCTCTACATAAAGTCACCGTCAGGAAGTCCTAATACTGATGGAATCCACATCGAGAATTCCAACGATGTAAAACTATATAACTCAGTTATTTCAAATGGTAAATCTTCTTCAAATTGACAAGATCAGATAGTAGTTCCTCTCCTAAGTTAATCAAAATTTCTTGACATAATTGGCCTCTTATGTAGGTGATGACTGTGTATCCATTGGAGCTGGTTCTTACAATGTAGACATAAGGAACATAACTTGCGGTCCTAGTCATGGTATAAGGTAAAAATACAGACCTTTGAGGTTTAAATGTTCCTCTGTTTCTTGTCTAAACTTCACCCTTTTCTTCTTGACACAGCATTGGCAGCCTAGGCATTCGCAATTCACGAGCCTGCGTCTCAAACATCACAGTGACAGATTCCGTCATCAAGCACTCCGATAATGGCGCCCGAATCAAAACATGGCAAGGAGGATTCGGAGCCGTATCCAAGGTTACCTTCAAAAACATTCACATGGACACCGTCCGGAACCCCATCATCATAGATCAGTATTACTGCAACACAAAGAGCTGCTTGAATCAAACATCAGCAGTGTACATTTCCGACATAGTTTACGAGAACATAAAGGGAACCTATGATATAAGAAGCCCTCCAATGCATTTGGCATGCAGTGATACAGTGCCATGTACGAATCTGACACTATCAGAAGTGGAATTGTTGCCTGCTTTAGGACAGAAAATATTGGATCCTTTTTGTTGGAATGCATATGGAGATTTGAAAACAGTTACAATTCCTCCAGTTTTCTGCCTGTTAGAAGGATTTCCAGTGTCAATACCAGCAGATGATGTTGATCAGTGTTGAGAATATATATATATATATATATATATTATTACATCATGAATTTCTCAGAAGAAGAGTTAAGATGTATTTAGGCACAAGTATAAGAGAAGCTATAGTTCGTATTGCAATGCAAATGTGAAAAGTCTAGTTCTATGATCTGTATAATCTGTCTTTATGGTATTTTGTGACGAAAGATCCCGTTTCAAGGTTTAAAAAGGTCAATCTTTTTACGAACAACAATCCAATTATTGATGTGTCACACTAAGATGATGGCTCGTTTGGAACATCCAATCATGAAATTCAGTGGTTTAATTTGTTTGAGTTTAAAATAAGTAATCTAAAAATCTTGCAAAGAAATGTAAAGCCACATCAGGATGCAAACAATATAAATGTAGCTTCCAACCTTTTTCTTTTACTAGTATTTTAATTTAACTAAAAGTAAGAATAATTTTCCGATGATTATTATTATAATAACATCTTTAAATTGTAGAACTACTTTTTCTGAAATGTTAAGGTTTAAGACATTGAGGTTGTGATAGTACGCTTTTTAATAACTTATTAGTTTAATATCTGAGTCACTTCTTCATTAGAAAATTATAACTTCAGCCTATTACACTCTCCCAAGGGAAAAAAGAGAAGATCAAAAGGGTGCGCATAATAACATAAAAAATAAACATATATTCATTAGAAACCTCCAAAATTTAGGTTAATGTCAATATATGGATATATATATGGGATATTGGGATTTATACATTGTAATTGTAAAGAAATAATACTAGCACTTCTAGTATTTAACATTCGTCTACAAAGTAATTAATGTGATATTAAAGGACAAGTTGAATAAATATCACTCCATCCATCTCATAAATATAGCCTATCATTCCAATATATTCCTTATTCATCTATACCAAATTATAGTCAACATTATTTAGTTAATTTCTTGGTTTTCTAATATAACCTTATTTATTCTCATTGTAATAATCAACAAAAGAGAATAACTAAGTTGAAATATTAAGTAAATGAAATGGTACATTAATAAATATATATTCTGAGATTATATTTTTCCAACAATATTAATTAAGATTTCTTTATTTATGTGAAAAATGAAACTAGACTATATTTGCGGACCAGAGGGAATACCACATATATGAATATGATTCAATTAATTAGACTTGTCATTTTTACCATGTTGATTGGTGAAAGCACTAGTGTTACCGCTATACAACATTAATATTCATAAAGGCGTGAAAATTAATTCATATTACGTAGGCATAGACATAACTACAAATTAAATATCATACATTCATACACACTAAAAACGTTCAGTAATCGTGTGATCCAGATCAATGTTTCTTTTTTGGATAAATTGTAATTAAGACTCAAGGAAGTTTAGAGAAAACTCAAAAATGGTGTTTGTTAGGCTATATATGCCAAAGATGGTCAATTTTTTTTTTTTTTTTTGAGGGGTGCACGGAACCCAAAAGGAAAGAAGGAGAAAGCATGGGGAGGTTAGTGGAGGAGAAAATGATAAGAAGACAAAGAAGATTATGGAATGGTACCACAACAAAGTGCAGGGGCGGCGGCGGCGGCGCCATTCCACCACCCGATTGCGGCTATATAAAGCGTGCGTGGGCCGGGTTCTAAAGGTAAGGGCCGGTGCACAGGCATATAATATTCTTTTACTTGTTTCCACTTTCTCCACTTATGACTCATCTGAAACTTTCACATACTACTATTATTTATGGCAATAACATACATGACACACACATAAACATAGGTAAACATAGAGAAATCATCTCTTCTCTAGTGAGAAGGAGATATAAATATAAATTCTACTAGTGATATGGCATTGCCATGTCAAATTGAGTGATAACGTGGTAATGTCACGTAATCAATTCCTGCATCTATAATGATGGTATGATATTGCCACATCATCATTCAAGCTGAGGTGGTAGAATCACGTCAGCAATGAAATTTGAGTTGGTAGGAGATCATCCACATTTTGTTACATCACAAGACTTGCTAGGGATGCTTGTATCCTATTAAAGTAGTTCATCCAAGAATCACCCTGAGTAGAATCGTAACGGAATGGGATGTGAGGGATGCCTCATTGTCACCCGCCCTACTTGAGATTCTTGGAACAAAGTATATTGGAGGTACTGTAATAATTTGTATAATAACTATTTGCATTACAAATAGAACACATAACGCCAATATGTGGATTCTTACATTAATATATAAAAAATGTATAAATTCACAAAATATATATAATACATTTTATCCATTGAGTAATGGACCAATCTTCCACTACATGATATAACGTCCCATAGTGTTTCAAAAAATTGCTTTCCCATCTACTAAGCACACATAGTAACTGCAATCGATATGACAACAATATGCGGTGCAAAGAAAAAACTTCTATATAAAATATGTTAACTGATAAAGTAATAAGATGTATGTTAGTCAATTACTTTGTTTAAGAAGAGAGAAAATAATATAAAAATATGAACAGACGATGTCTAACGCACCTGTTCACTTTTGGAGTATATCTTAAACACCCTCTACTCACACAAGTACTATCAGGGACGGACTTAACTGAACTTTTGAAAATAAATAAATAAATAAATAAATAAAAATTTTTTTTGGTTGCCAACTTATTGAAGCCCAAGAGATTATACATAGCACATTAGTCATTACCCAAGAGGCCAGGACCAATAGCTGATAGCCCAGTAGGTAATAACCCAAGTACCCAACCCAATTCCTAAATAGTGAATACATCTCATATTTGGCCTCATTCCTCATCTCAACAAATAGTTAGACCAGACGTGAAGAGCTCTCGACATTACGCAGCAATTTCATTCCAAAATTTCAATATTCAACACTATAGAGATGAATTTCTAGCAATTGTGACCCGGCATCACTCTCAGGTTCTCCATTTTTCTTGACTATTCTTGTATTTTTATGGTTGTTCCAAGGTGATTTGGGTTTTTGGCTTTAATTAGAAAGGATGATCAACGGGTTTCTTGGCTTTTTTTGCTTTGATTTTTTGTGTTTTGTGAATGGCCTGCTTAGTTGTTTTGGTGTATTACTGTACTTTGTCTTTCATTTTGCAATTTTGTTTGATTTTAGGGCTTTATGCATAATACAGTCATCTCTCTTTCTTTGCACTTTCATGGGGTTGTACTCTATTTTTTTTAATTATTATAAATAAATAAGTCTTTTGTTAAAATGGGAAAAAAAGAAGAATGATGATTATCACTGCTAGAAAGAAAAGTCTACAAATGATGATTATCACTAACTAGAAAAAAAGTCTACAGATGGACTCTCTCTATTCTGTTTTTGTTGACATGGATACTTGGGTGATAGAACTTTGTCGGGAAAAAATCTTTTCTTTTTATTGCAAATGCTAGTTTGTAAGCATGATTAGGCTAAGCATTATCTTCTACATGTTTTCTTATTTTAACTTCTAGCAGTGTTTCTCAAT
>CAVNYN010245687.1:0-16837 GCA_963692815.1 Nyctanthes arbor-tristis | reverse complement strand
TATCAATCTTTCGAGTAGATTAAAAAATGTGAATTAATATGGTTGGAAATACAAAATTTACACTCACTTATCTAATATACCCTTATTCAATATTGAATCACTTTTTATTTAGTCAACATAGTCATTAGAGTATTCACATTGATGTTGTTAAATTTAACTATTCATATAAGTAAAAAGTGCATTTTAAATTATTGTTAATGTCACATATACAAGTTAAAATTAACAACTATTAAAGTATCACATTGAATGTGTGAAACAAAAATAACTAAAATCTACTCAAATCCAAATTGGCCCTATTATTTTCAAAAGTTATTTGCCAAACTTTATTTAATAAATAATTTTTTTTGAAAAACATTAGATTCTAGCAAAGTTGTTAAAATTATTGTTAAAGTTAACAATAAATTTAACAACCAACCAAAATGATTCTTTTAACAATTTTTTTAATACCACTAATATAGATAATTTTTTTAATTGTTAACTAACAACTTCACTAACAATTAAATTTAACACTACTAATATAGATATTCCTAATGTAGGAAAATTTTATTTTGTCCACGCATGCATGTTAATATGAATGCACATCTAGACTACAAGTGTGAAGTGCTTGTAACCTAAATGTTTGACACATATACACGCATGCATAATAACATAAATGCATGTAAGCAAAATAAAATCTTTGTCCTAATGCATATAAATTTATTAGTAGTTGGACTAAGGGTATATTTGAAAAAGAAATTAATTGTTCAATCTCGTTTATATAAATAAACTATAATTTGAGACAAATAAAAATAGAAATTGAGTTTATTTTTATGAGACGAAGAGGGTATAATTAATTATCTTGTTGATTTTAAATAGAAAAGTAGTCATATCAAAGAAATGTAGTTAAAAAAGAAGTCAAAGATACATGAATTGTCGGTTCGAAGCTATAAATTATTTATTATCAATTTGCTAAACTTACACGTATTAAAATATCCATCATTCTCGGTCAAAAAAAAAAAAAAAAATCATCATCCGTTTCTCAACAACTATCTTTCATCGATAAACCTGATCTTTACCATTTTAATTTAGAATAATAATATATAGCACTATAAATTACCATTAGTATGAAGTACTAATACACATGATATCATGTGATTAATGTCTTAATCTAATAGGTAAAGGCTTAACTCATCATTAAGGTTACTCAGGGTTCGAATCTTAAGTACTCCTTTCCTCCAATATCTTTGTAATAATATATATATATATAAATATAATATATCTTCCTACAGAACTTCGCGACAATAACATGAAGTTCAACCACATCCCTGTTATTTTTCTGTCTTTATTTTCCCTACAATTCTATTCTCTATGTTGATGCCAAATGAAGAAACTACATACGAGGAGGAAGAGGTATTTTTGGATAGGGACGGAGCCAGCCGTTGATATTGAGGTGTGCCGAAAATATAGTAACACTAATTTGTATGTTAATTTTTTTTTGTAATTTTTATATGGTCAAAAATTGCTTTTTTTTTTTTTTTTGTCAAAATAGGTTGTGCTCAAGCAAAAGGGGTACACCTCCACCTACGCCTCTGGTTGTGGAATAAACTAAAATCAAATTTGAATTAATTAAGATCTAGTTGCAAAACATGAAAATTTTTAGCCGAACAACATGCTTATGACTACTCGAGTATTAAAATGAACACCTTCTCAAGTAAAGTGGCCAAATTGCAAGTGGGGCTCACCTAGTTATAAGTGCTTATTTTAGTACCTGAACATGACCGTACTCAAGTGCTAATTGTTCTGCATATTAGACTAATTAATTTTATACTAATGGTATTTTTTGTAAAATTTTAAACTAATATGTTAATTTGCTTTGTTTTGTGAAAGGGGAAAAAAACGCATGTTTTGCAAGTATCAATTCTTCTCTATTTTTGTGTCATTTTATTCTCAATAGCACATCTTTAAAAGAACATTTTTTCACATTTTTTCATACTAACTTTTTATTCACAATCTCTTAAAAATCATTTTTCACAAAATCAACCCTCAAAAGATCTATTTCATGCACTTTTAAGGTTCTTTACGGTTGAGTTCAATCACTTTTATAATTAGATTATAATTTTAGAGGTGTATGGTTTTAATTTTTTTAGACTTGATTTCGTAAAAAATGATTTTTAAAAGAATATTAAAACGGGATATATTAATGTGTGGATTGTCAATTAAAACATTTCACATTGACACATGGCATTTGAACAAAACTGGGGGAGAGTAACAAATCAAATTGTTGAATGGAAATGCGTGCACAAGTGTAAATGCGAGGCGAGTCGAAAGGAATGTTGGAACGACTAACAACTCCCGAACCTACATGTGTAATACCGACGTAAGCATCCATTGACCGTGTCTATGTCGGATGAAACCGTGTCTAACAACAGGACCAATTTTGTCCACTTGTACTTTCTTAAATTTACTTGCGACCTCAACATTTTCTTCCACGTGTATTCAAGACTTACTGGTAATCGGTTAAATTAATTACTAATAATCTGATCCAGTGCAGCTGCAGAAAATACATGGCACGTATTTATCCAGAATGCTGGAAAACTGTCCCGCATTTAGTTTCATAGTACCAAATAAAGGTCGATTCTCACTATCAGATCGTGTCTGCCTACTTAAATTTCTTGGAAACTTCCTTCAACTCATCAAAATCGTAATTAATTAATTAATTGTCATATTCAACTGATCATCAAATTATCCATCCATCCGATTCTTCTATATATTAGGTGTCATATATATACATGCAAGGATATATGTTTCATAGAGTATCTGTTTTCATAAATAGATAGAAGAATAAATATATATTATAGCAATTCTAATTCAGTAGCTAGTGAGGTAGCTAGGCATGAATAGTAGTAGTACTAGCAACTGCAATTTGCAGCGGGGCATAAGCTCAGCCTACCGGGGAGTTAGGAAGCGAAAATGGGGAAAATGGGTATCAGAAATTCGTGAACCCGGTAAGAAAACTCGAATCTGGCTGGGGAGTTTTGAGACACCTGAAATGGCAGCTGTGGCATATGATGTGGCTGCATTGCACCTCAGAGGCCAATCTGCACACCTCAATTTTCCCCAATTGGCAACTAGTCTTCCCCGTCCAACCAGCACAGCTCCTGAAGATGTAAGGTTGGCCGCACAACAAGCGGCTTCAGCCTTTGCCGCTGGGAATGGCTTGGCGGGTACTAGTACTACTACTTCTACTGCGCCCAATCATGGCCCAGTGACAGTAGGACTGTCGCCAAGCCAAATTCAAGCCATAATGGAGTCACCTTTGGACTCACCAAAAATGGGGACGGAAGAATCTGTCTTTTTTAATAATCATGATGACGAGTACGAGGTGAGCTACTGTGATCAAGACGACTCCCTTTGGGTGCCCTAGCCCGCTTGTTTGCTCTATGGGAAAATTAACTGATCAAGCAACCAAAAGCCAAAATCCATCTAAATCGAATTAACCAAATCATTAATTTATTACGTTTAAGTCATAGATAATTAATATAAGTGACTAAGTTGTGCGTGCAACCCCAACTTACTATAAGATCGAGTGTTGCAAGTTAATTTATAGCCTTCGGAAGGTTTTATGTTCCTTCCATCTCAATGTTTCTTTTTCTTTCATTAATTAATAGGCTATTAATTATTATTATTATTATAGTATATGAGTTAACTCATATAATTCAAAAAGAACATGAGTTAACCCGTATGTTTGATTTTTACAGGATACTCGAAAAGAGTTACCACCCGAATTGATTGTTGCTCAACCTATCTAGGCTACTAATTAATTATAATATGCTGTGTCGATGATGTCATGTTTGTTTAATCTTTTTTATCTGCATAAAGCTTAATTATCTAACATTAATTTATTCATGTGCAGTACTCTTTAAACTATTTTATCATAAACCTTTTTACTGTAATAGAAATAGCAGTAGTTTTTTTTTTTTTTTAAAGCAAGTAGTAGTAGTAGTTGTTGTTGTTGTTATTATTATTATTATTATTATTATTATTATTATTATTATTATAGATTACTATACCTTTGTGCGTTTATCTCATTTTATTCTCTACTAATTGGAATGTCCACAAAGAATGCAAAAAACCCTAACATCAACTGCTCATTTTAAAGCAATTTTGTTTGATGAGTGTCAGTCTAACAAATAACAAATTCTTACTTAAAAAAAAAATACAAAATTGTAATAATGGTGAACAATGTCGTATCACATGGATTGGTTAGATTTAATTCCTGAAATTAAAACAATTAAAGTAAGGTGGTTTGAAGTTTTAGATTAAAACTAATATTTAAATTAAACAACCACGTTAAAAATGGAAATGAATAGAAGTAAACAAATAAATAAAGTGTTTAGTATATGATAAATATCCAGTCCAAGAGACAATTTTAGTAATGATTCTACAAATTGATCGTTGATGTAAAAATGAGATCTTTTATTTTTTTTCCATTAAATTGGTTATAGTTGCTGACACGATGAAAACAGCTCATCTTTCCCTATTTTTAGGTAACCAAGATACGTTCATTACGATCTAAGAATTTAATTTACCAACAATATTAATAGCTAGACAGACCACTAATTCTAATCAACAAATATAGATGCTCTATTAATTAAGATAGATTATATATATACACACATAATTAAGGATTTAGGATTTTTTTTAAGTATAATTACAATCTGCATCATGATATTACAAGAAACATATAAGAAATCAAACACCTATACAACAAACTATAAATTATATATAAAATTTAGACAAACCCCTAGATGGAGAGAATCGAACTTGAGACCTTTACGTCCCAAGACTTTAGCCTTAGCCCCTTAACTAAATGGGCTAAGGCCTCATTGACATGCATATAAATAATGAAGAAATAAAAAAGACAATAAAAATCAATTACATTTCACAATTTTTGTAGAATCAAAACTTCAATTATAATAATTATAATTGTATCGAAAGTATTATTTAGCAAGCCATGAAAATCAGAACAAATACCAAATCGAACGTTCAAGCAAAGATAGAGAACATTAAAAGTGGCGCCGTCAATGTATTTTTTGTTCCTTCAAAGTGGCGTCTCCTTGTGTTAATTTCAAGAGAGAGAGAGAGAGAGAGAGAGAGAGAGAGTATTTTTTCCTTCCCAAATTCGAATGGTAAAAGGACAATGAAATAGGAAATCTAAGTTCTGTCCCATAACCAGCAGTCTCCCTTAATAACATAAATTCATTTCTCAAAAATAATCTCTTTTCTTGGGCACCAATTTGGTCGAGTTAATTCATGTAAGAATATTTCAAATCCTGTTTTCTTTTAAATAGTCGATCATCGCCAAATTCTTCAAAAATTCAGCCAAGTATCAACTAGGTTCAGAATAGTAAGACGTGACCACTCCTTATGAAAGTTGCGCTTCAACTTGTGCACTTTGAAGAACTGAGCGTTACACCTTATGAAATATTCATTTCAACTTTGTGCATCTTCTAAACTTCAGTTCTTCTTTCCAAATCTTAAGAAATTTGAGTCCACTTTGATTCAATAACTTCATATAGCCCATAAAATATAAAATAACAATCACCGTTATTTAAATATTAATTTGTAATCAATAAAGTATGAGAAAATATTTAAAATACACAACTATTACACACTTCCTTTTATACATACGCATGTCTATATGTCTATATATATAATATTATTTTTGTAATTAAACCAAATCATTCCGTTTTGGATTGAAATTGATTTAATTTTTTTAAACAAAACTTATTTTCTTTCATAGGCAGACAGAAACAAAGCATCTGTTATGCGGGGGAGCTTGAAATCGACATGGTCAGAGAATAATGGGCTTAAGGAGTGGTTCTTTTCCATTATAAACAGGCTTCATAATGAGGATAGAGAAAGGATGGCTGTGATTTGTTGGGCATTAAGACATGATAGAAATGAAGTGGTATGGCATGCTAAGTCATTCACGCCCCAGGAGTTTATTACTCTAGGCACCATCATGGGCGTAGCTAAGATTTTTGTTGAGTACGGTCAAAAATTTTTTTATTTTGGCGGAGTGGTTGTCTGGCCGAAATTTTAAAAAATAGAAAATAAAAACTTTTGCAATAAAAAAATCAAATCTGAAAGTCGTACCTTACAACAATTCATTGCGGGTTTTCATACTCTGAAACTGCTTTACAATGACCTCATTATCAATAAAACCGCTTTACAATGACCTTGAAGCATTGTTTGCGCTCTCTTCAACTCTGTTTGAGCTATCCGAAACTCTATTTATACTTTCTACAATAATATTTTCCTCAAGAGTTCTTTTTCTAAAATATCTCCATAATATAAAAATTCCAACACAATAGAACTTAAACATAATTCTAAGTATAAACCCAAAGTCTAATTTCAAATATAAATAATCATCTTACTATTTAAAATCTCTAATATCAAACTAGAAAACCAATTTCCAAATTGAAGCATAAACTAAAAATTAGATTTAACATATTAGGGCTTTGTTAAATTGAAGTATAAACCAATTTCTGAATTACCTGAACTAAAAATTAAGGTTTTAAAATAAATCAATAATACAATTTACCATTCATATTTTTGAAGTCTAATACCAGGTTAGTCAGTCCGTCTCTGGAAGGTTCATCCGCCATCACAGTGGTGAATCTCCGGCAACTTCTTACTATCGGTTTAGCAAATTACAACATCAACATTTTGTCTTTCAGCTGGGTTTACACACTTATGGAAGAGAAAAGTGAAATTGCAAAGCTATGTGAGAAACTCTCTTTGGAGGAGGATGCAGGACCAACTATGCCATCTGAGAGGAAATTTCTCGAAGCATGGGAGAAACAACAAAATCAGTATCTAATTGGGAAACTATGGGGACAGCGACGGGGAAACAGAGAAGGAATTGAGCGAGCTATGAGATCAATTTGGCAAACTAGAGGATCGGTGATGGTGGGGAATACAGAACGTGCCAATGTGTTCGTCTTTATATTCGACAACGAGGAGGACTGTAGAAAGGTATACAGCGGAGGACCCTGGAATTTTAACAAGCAGCTACTTGCCTTAACACATCGAACAGGAATTGGAGATTTAGAGGTAATTAATTTTAACCTTGTGCCTTTTTGGGTTCACATTTTAAATGTTCCAATAGCACTAAAGAATATAGAGTGTGCAAAACTTTGGGGATCGGCCACTGAAAAGGTAGAGATGGTGGATGTAGATGGTACTTTGATGAGGGTAAGGGTAATTCTAGATGTTGGAAAACCCCTCAAGAGAGGTATTAAGATTGTGGTTGGAGAAAACAATGAGGAACGTATGTTGCTCTTTTGGTATGAAAGACTACCCGAATTTTGTTATGGTTGTGGCATTATTGGGCGCAAGCTGATGGAGTGCAGTGAGACTGCCATTGACATGATGAAATCAACAGAAGATAGGCGTTAAGGTGAGTGGTTGTGTGCTTCTCAGCTAGGCGTGCTGGGAAGCAATCAATCTGCCAGAAATGAAGGTCCCCAAAGGAAAAATTTTACCATGGTAATGGCTAACGAAGAGAATTATGAACTGAGCTGTAAGCAGGCAGCTTCTTCTTATCTAGCATCAACCAAGAAACAGAATGTTAACTTGGATGAGAAGCTCAATGGTAAAGACATTCAATCTGGGAAACAGTTGGCAATCGCATATGACAGGCCGGTAATGAATGAAGACAAAGGAGACAACAACATAATGATGATGGAGAATAAAAGTAAAGAAGAGAGGTTATGCATTCTCGAGCCACAGCCGTCGACTAGTGGGGGTAAAAGGAGGGGAAAATGGAAGAGAATAGAGAGGACAAACATAGAACCCACATTCCAAAATCGAGGAATTCAAGATAATGTTCCACTTATAGAAGTTTCGAAACAGTCTGATGAGAAAGGATAGGATCATCCAAAAGAAACAATTCCACCATTCATTAACATAAAAAGAGGTGCACAACATGCAAATATCTTAGCCAACAAAATGCAAGGATCAGATCAGAGAGCCAGCAAGAAGCAAAAGGATGAATCCTCGGTAATATTACCTATATGTCCCAAACTAGCGAGCCCTAATGAACAGAGCCACTGGACGCAATGATTTGCTTATGTTGGAATGTGCAGGGCTTGGGGAACCCTGTCACATTATACAATTTACAGAATCTTATCCGTATCCATTCCCCTAGCATAATGTTCCTAAGTGAGGCACGTCTTTTTGTGGTTGACATTAAGAGAAAGAGCGGATGCCTCATGCTTTTGTGGAAATCAAATTGTAGCATTTCGATCCGATCTTACTCCCAAGGGCATATTGATGCTGTGGTCTAATTTAATAATAGGTCGTGAAATTATACTGGGTTTTATGGACACCATAGAGCAGAATGCCGTAGTATGTCATGGGAGCTACTCTGACGTCTCAGGCATGTAAACTCAATACCGTGGATTTGTGGTGGCAATTTTAATGAAATCATGTCACATTTTGATAAGGAAGGAGGTCCGATCAGGTCGGAGAGCCATATGGAGCCTTTCAGAGATTTTTAGTAGATTGTGCAACGGATGATATGGGTTTTGAAGGTCATATCTTTACATGGACAAATAAACGACATGGGGCACATTTTGTTGAAGAAAGAATTGACCGGTTTGTGTGGGATGAACCTGCTCAGCTCTTTTTGGATAATGCCAAAGTGATACATCTTGATTTTTTAGGATCTGATCACAGGCCCATTCTTTTGATGCTCGATCAAATACAAAGAGAGGAAAGCAAGAGGAAAAGTTAAAAGCATTTTAGATTTGAGCCATGGTGGATCAAAGAAGCAAGATATATGGATCTGGTACTAAACTCTTGGATGCAAGGGAAGCACAATTTTGAGTAACCACACTCTACACCTGGGCTCTTGAGAATTTTGGAGAACTGTTGCAATAAAGTAAATAGGTGGAGTCAAACCACATTCGGGAATGTTACAAACAAAATTAGCGAGCTTATACAACGACAGCTAGGGTGGGGAGAAAATCTCATATCTTCCGATCTGAATTAGAGAAAAGAATCCATGAAATTACATTAAGAATGGAGAGGTATTGGCAACAATGCTCGAGAATTCAATGGCTTAAGGAAGGCGATTGGAACACAGAGTTCTTTCATGCCAAAGCGACATTACGATGAAAAAAAATCAGATTGTTTATTTAATTGATGACAGCGTGGAAGAAAGGACATCATATGAGGAGATTACCTCATGCATTCAGTGTTACTTTGAAGGATTATTTACCACTCAAAGCCGCTAGAACGTCAGTTAGAGTTGGCGGTTCAAGGCATTTCTACACATTTATTAGCTTTAGATGCAGCGTTGCTGGATGAACCTTTTATGATAGAGGAGGTTAGAAAAGCAGCTATGTCACTTGGATCTTTCAAGACCTCTGGACTGGATGCTCTCCACGCAATCTTATGCCAAGTTAATTGGGATCTCATTGGAAAGGATATTGGAAATATTTGTCTTCAGAGCCTGAACAATAGAGCTCTTCTTGTAAGTCTCAATTCCACCAATATTGTACTCATTCCTAAAAAACACAAGTCTATCGGGGTTGATGACTTCCGACCAATTTCTTTGTGTAATGTGATTTATAAAATTATATCTGAAACCATTGCAAATAGACTCAATAGAGTTCTTTCAACTCTCATTGGAAAGAATCAAAGTGCTTTTGTTGTAGGTCGCCAAATTACTGATAATGCGTTGATTGCTTTTGAATGTTTGCACTCATTAAAAAAGAAAAACAGTGAGAAGCGAGGCTTTTTTGCACTCAAACTTGATATTAGCAAAGCATACGAACGAGTTGAATGGAGTTTTGTTATTAAAGTTATAGAGAGAATGAGGTTTTCCACTCATTGGCAGCTCTTGATTATGAATTGTATTTCATCTTGCAGATTCTCGTTTGTGATTAATGGTTAAACTCGGGAGAAGTGTCATACCCTCAGGGGTTTGAGACAAGGGTGTCCATTATCACCCTACCTTTTCCTCTTAGTTAGGGAGGATCTATCAGGTCTGCTTCATAGTGGACAGAACATGGGAGAAATACTTGGCATTTAATGTGAGAGGTAGTGTCCTAGGATTAATCATTTACTATTTGCAGATGACTGCCTTTTTTTTTTTTAGGGTAAGCTTCTCTAATATTCATAATCTTTTGTATATTTTGAGTCTTTATAAGGCTTGCTTAGGTTAAAAGGTTAACTTAGAGAAATCTTCAATCATTTTCAGCCCCAATATCATAGTAGCAGAGAGGCAAAGAATTGCTGATACCATGAGAATTACATTGCAGAACAAGTGTGAAACTTATCTCGGATTTCCATTGGCCCTTGGTAAAAGCAAAAAATGAGAATTTGCCATCGTACAAGATCGTGTACTGAAGAAAATCAATGGCTAGAAAAGAGATATGCTATCGATTGTGGGATGGGAAGTACTTATAAAATCTGTACTTCAAGCAATCCCAACTTATTTGATGAGTCTATTTAGAATTCCAGAAGGGGTCCTTACAACAAATCGGTCGGCTATAGGTAAATTCTGGTAGGGAGGTGATATCATCAAGAGAGAGGTTCACTGGGTCAAATGGCACAAGTTGTGCACTTCTAAATATGATAAGGGCTTGGGATTTCAGGAATTAAAAGCATTTAATCAAGCTTTGTTGGCAAAAAAAGCTTGGAAGACACTCTAGGAGCCTCAATCCCTCGTTGGAAGACTTGTGAAAGGAAAATATTTTGCTAATTGTAACTTCTTGGATGTCTGCGCTAAGCACGGGGATTCATTTGTATGGAGGAGTAATTTATGGGAAAGAGAAGCTCTTCATTTGGGTATCCATTGGAGAGTGGAGGACGGTCTTCATATTAAAACATTTGAGGATCCATGGCTTCCCAAGGCGCCCGCCTTCAAGCCTATTACAGCACCGAAGCATCATCTATCCTGAGTCTCAGATCTGCTAACTAAAATAGGGGTATGGAATGAAGCCCGTATTATAGAAGAATTTCTGCCACCGGATCGTGATATTATTTATGCTACTATTACGAGGAATGGACATCACTTAGATAAAATCATTTGGCATTTTGATCAGAGTGGTTAGTATACTGTCCCGAGTGGATATAATGTCTACTCTCCAACTCAGCTGAGCCAACCTCCTACAGTAGTAGTAGAATCCCAAGGTAGTGGAATAAAATTTGGAAGCTCCACGTTCAGCCCAAGGTTAAATTATTTTGGTGGAAAATCTATTTTGGCTGCTTACCAAATGGATACAATCTAATTAGAAAGAGAATTAAAGCAAATGGAGCCTGCCTCTTCTGTAGAAAGCTCAAAGAGACTAGCCATATCATTTTTGAGTGCAAATTTTCCAAACAAGTGTGGAAACATGCTGGAAGCTGGTGGTTTGTTGGACAACACCGTCGATGGTTGGACCTCAGGTATGTCATATTTGCTATCACATCCAATGCTGATAAGGAACTTCTGGGATTGATTCTGAATGTGGCTAGAAACATTTGGTTTGCTCGAAATAAGTTATTCCATGAAGGTTTAGTTCTTGAGCCGTGTGCTGTAGCAGAATTAGCTTTTAATTTGGTTCCCCCTCATCTTCCTTCTAATTTACAGACCAAGCCACCTTGTAATGTAGATTTTCATAGGAATGGCTGGTGCTCTCTTCCTGTTTGTTGCCTTAAACTGAATATCGATGTTGTTATTAGTGAAGAAAGGAAAATCTATGTGGTGGGAGCAGTTGTGAGAGATAATTCTGTGGACACCTTTTCTCTGGTGCCCTGCAAGTTGAGGATGCGGAAGGGATGACAATCATTATAGGCTTAAAGTTCGCAAAGGAAAATAAATGGCGGCACATTTATCTTGAATAAGATTGTCTCTACTTAATTAATAGCTTAAAGGGGAAGATTGAGTTTCTTCTTAATGCACCGCTTCTAAGTAAAATCCAGCAGCTTTTATGAGATCTCGACTGTCGTTCTTGCACCCACATCTCCCGAGACAGGAATATGGTTGCCCACAAGGTCGCTTCTTGTACTTTGTTTTCTTTATTTTGTGGTTCGCGGACTCAATGTATTCCACAAAAGTTTGGCTTAATTAGTCGAGATATTAATGAATGAATAATTGTTGTTTACTGTAAAAAAAAAATACAATTTACCATATAAAAATTAGTAATAACTAACAAATATTATTGCAAGAATAAATAAAACCAAAATCATAAACATAATTAATCATTATACATTTATACCTAATTAATCTTGGTTAAACTCAATACTCCTAGTCTACTACTACCACTTACCAATTTTGATCGGGAAGATAAGAAGCTCAAGGCTCAAGCAAAGGCGCAACCGTGCAACTGTGGCATTAATTGTGAAATGAAAAGCGGGTTGACTGGGAGGACTGGCGACCGCGTCTGCTGATTGCCCTGCTGGCGATCGACGAGCTGCTGCCTATTGGAGCTTCGAGGTTGGAGAAATAGAGAGAGCCGAGAGAGAAGCTTCAGGGTCGATTGGATACTTGGAGTTGAATTGAAGGTCATAGATTAAGAGTGGCTTTCCCATTCATTCAGATATGCTTCTGGACTGGACATCTGGTAAATGGGCAAATAGAGCTTTGGGCCAAGCAAGGTTAACTAATTTTTTTATGGGCTGGACCTTGGGCTGAAATTTCAGTACGGTCGAGCCCAATTTTTCATGGGCCACTCCAAGGTCCAGTGCGGTCCATTGACAGCACTGGACCTAAGGTGGCTTTGCCACTGGCCACCATTAAGTGAAATCAGTGGATGAAAGCATATTCTTGTCAGTCTCACAGATTGATTGTACGGAGCAAAGGAGTTCGAATCCTCACAAATGGAAGCAACTGGTTGATAGGCTTGTCAAAATTATAGTTGATGCGGCTGCTTCAATGATGATAATTTAATTGGCGTAGGTCTAGTAAAGCTTGGCTCTAATGGGAGATTTCTTGAGGCGAGGATGGTGAAAATTTAAGGCAAATTCGAGGCTCAAATGGTAGAAGTCTTAGGTTTCCTTTTTGTTTGATTGTCGATGATTATAAAGAACTCTCGATGGAAGTTTCTAGCATTGAGTTCTCCTGAATTTGTAGCGAACCAGGTCTCTTATAGTATTTTGAACCCTTTTATTTTCCAGATGAGCTATCACTGGATGCAAGCAATGAATAAAATTCATCGTTTCAAAATGTATATATATATATATATAATGGTTGAGCTAGGCATTATTGGAGAGATGTGTTGGAAGAGTGATACGTATGGCACACGCAACTTAATTACCTCTCTATATATATTTACAAGTTAAATTTTTTCCCCCAATTTGGGGGCCAAGCCTATCATAGCCCCCTTATATACTATTGTAAAGCTTAGGTCTCAAAATCAATACAATAATAAGTAATCAACAACAATAAGAATATTGCTTAGGTCAAAAGCCTCTCTCGATGGTCAATTGATTCCATACTTATATGTGAATTTAATTATCTCTAATTCAATTGCGAATACATAAACATGCATTAAATCACAAAGATCATCATGTAACGATTTCACAAGGTATAATGACATGGACAATTATTATAAGGATCCTATGTTGTTTGTTACAATAAGCTAATTTATATCGAATCTCTCGAAAGCAATATAAATCACAAACACAAATTAATGGTAATCAAGCATTAGAACACGTCATATAAGTGAATAATAAACAATTAACCTAATAGCAAACAATAAAAAATGAGCAATTTATTCAAAATTATTTAATGTTCAACAAGGTTTCATCATAACCCTAGCACAAATAATTAGCCTAACATGTTAAGTAAAATAAAACAACTCTAAACTTTGGAATTCAAAACCCAAAGGAGATAAATCCACAATGAGTTCGACGTCGTTTTTTTTCTTACTTGTGGACGGCTCTTTGCTTATCTTCACGGTAGTATCCCTTGCGTTTTTCTGTAATTTTTTTTCAAGTCTCTTTCTTCCCCTTTTATGATTTTTCTCCGCCCCTCTATTGTTGTAGATGCATTAAAATTACCAATTGTGTAAAAAAGGGGCCAAAAACGCTGAAAATAACGTCACCCGCATAAGGCCAAGCCTCACCACGATTTGCTTGTCGTGGGCTGGCCGCGGGCTATAGAAACTCCTTAACCGCAAATTGGCTACGGTTTGCATTCCGTGGTTAACGTCAAACAACTCTTAGAACTTCCATTTCAGTTCTTGGTTTGACTTTTCCTTGCAGTAATAGTCATTTTCAACATTTTCTTCATCTAAACAAGTCTAAAACTTCTTGAATTCTTCACAATAACCCTTGCACTCTTCAAATATGATCTAAATAAACTCTTTCAAGTTTTTTAAAAGTACATTCTAATCCTTAAACTTTTTGACATTGATTTTCTCGCCCCAAATTCTAGAGCAATGCATCCATCAATGCCACATCATGTACATAAAGCTCCAATTTGGTTTAAAAATTATCTTTTTCATTTACCATCACCACAAATTGAGTTTTTTACCTATATAAACTATATTCATACAAATTAGGTAGGAATTCGCTCAATTACAAATAAAAGTATATAAGTTAAGAGGAGTATATTACATATAAAATATACTCACGGTTTCCCCACTTTATATATATTTTTTCGGTTAGATTGCATGCAAATTTACACCTAACTTGCTTTCCAATTTTTCTTTGATTTTTCAATGAATATTTGCACAACAACTCCTCAAATTCTAAGGCTTTTTCATATTGCTCCTCCAAGCTTATGCTTTACACAAAGTGCTCACTTTAATTTCTAAATGTTGTAACTCAATCTTTTTTTCTTCGTTTTCTTCACCAATTGCTTGAGATCAGGTTTAATCCTAAAATAAAGAAAAAACATACACAAAAATTAAGTAGAAATTTGACGAAAACATATTATCAAAGTTTAGTTTAACGCAAAATTGCACTTGTTAGTTGCATTCATGCATTCGTTAAGTAGGATATTATTATGTATGCATTCGGATATTATGTATCACGTCCCCCTCCTGTTGTGTATGCAGTTATTTTAATATGAAATAAAATTGCAGGGGATGCCAAAGCCCCTCCATTAGGCTAAAGTGGAGGCCGATTTAAAAACTACACTAAGGCTCAATATATATATTTTTTTTGAAGTATAATTTACCATGTTTGATCTTTGGATTTGATGCTTTCAATATTTGTAATACTTTTTGATAGGAAAATCTACCACTTATTTCCAACGGATTCTACCAAAGAGGCATTTATCTTAAGCATAGAATGCACCAATACATGAGAAGATGCCTAAATACGTTTAAAAAGTGAAGAAAACTCGTTGCTGGAAAAACTGGCATATGTAATCACACACATAGCACAGCCATACAGCCGCACAGTATAGCTCAAATGGCTTCCGCGGTCGTACTTTCAAAATGTGGGCAGAATCACTCGGACCTGTGGTGCGGCCGCGTGGCAATAAGTTTTTGTTCCATTATTTGAAATTCCTTTCATTAGTCCACACTATGAAAATTTATGTCTAGACTATTACAACAATAATTTCGGTATTGTTTGACCTTTAGTAGTTTAGGCTTGATTAATGAACAAGATCTATTGTTAGTGTTATTTATCCTTGGAATTTACAAGTCATTAGCTGGTTCTAGAAGGTTAATGGGTATTGAATATTTTTATTTTTATTTTGCCCCGGGGGACACATTTATTTATTTAATTTTTCTTTCTTTCTTTGGCTGGGGAAAGACAGGGGGTAGAGGGTGTTGGCCCGACGATTGGTCCCCATGTGGCAACTAGCACGTGCAAACATGTGGCGCCCCTCATCAGAAGCTGAATTTTCCAACGTGCATAGAAGGATATGTAATCTACATGGCGGGGTGGGTGGGGACAATCCCAAAATCCACTTCACGTGAACACCCATGCCATCCCACTTCCCTGACACCATGTTACCTAGGGTAAACAAATTTACAACCTTAAATTAATTGTTGAATGAACTAATTAATATTAAATATCATTAACCGTCAAAATTTGTTACGATTGATATACGACTTTTTGGTTTGCATCATTACATGGTCTTGCATTGAAATATCACAAATTATATGTCGTCAACATCGACTTGTCACTTTCAAACCAATAGCTCATCTTTACATAAATGTTGAAATTAATGCTGCCAATTCACCATCTTTGCATCTTTTAAAACTTTGGCTTTATCCCCAAACATCTTGGAGGGAATTTTATTTTTTGCCACCATGAAATTAATTATATATACACAAATCAACTAGGGGTGTGCAAAAAAATAAAGAACGGGTGAACCAGACCGAACGGGCTGGTCGCGGTCCTGGCTTTGTGGCAAAAAAGACAGGTCCGGTAAAAAAAACCTGAAAACCCGGTCAAAGACCAGTTGACTTTTTTTTTATATATATAAATTGAAACCCGATTTTCACTTTTTATAATATTCAAGAGGCAAGAATCAAAACTATTTCCTTTACATAGTCACTTGCACAAAAGACCTATCTTATTTATAAATTCCGATTATTTGACATTTTACTAAACTTTCAATGTGGGACAATCATTTAAACTTTAAACTAAATATAAAGAACCAAGACAATTATTAATTTGCCTCAAAGTCCACAAAATTTCATTTACATAGTCACTTACACAAAGACCCATCTTATTTATAAGCTCCAATCATATTGTTTTTTTACAAAACTTTCAATGTGGGACAATTAAAAAGTTAAAGCAATACCACTAAATTTCTTTTTCAAGTTGAAATTTTTTGGCGAATAAACTTTTTTAAAAATCATCATTATTATATTATTTTTTAAGCAATAGTCAAGAA
>CAVNYN010245681.1:0-14230 GCA_963692815.1 Nyctanthes arbor-tristis | reverse complement strand
TTTGTCAAGTTATTATTAGGGATTTTGAAAAACAAGTAGAATGGCATTCCGTTAAGCATAAGCAAGATTGATAGCGAAGAAAAATATTAGACAGTGACGTGCTTGAGGTTAGTCCTTCTAGATAACTTCTTAGGGCTCTTGAAAAATTAAGTTGAAAGTTGATTTAAATTTCTCTGAAAAAAAGAAAGAAAGAAAAGTTTAGTAAGACAAAAAATTTAGCATTATGTGCAATTGCAGGGCCTTAATACAAAATTTGCTTAGTGCCTCTATAATGTCAAGAGCGGCCCTTATATTAGAGGTAGCTGGTAACGCAAATTTTTATAACTCTGATGAAAAATAGGAAAGGCCATTTCATTTCTATTTGAAGAAAACCAAAGAAGCATTTTATTGCAGCAAAAAGCCATACAATTATTGAAGAAAGTGGAAGTAAATAGCAGGTGGACCGGACATTACTGCAGATTGATGTCCATAATTTTGTGGACGACTGTGTCCACAATAAATTTGCGCGCCGCCCAGTTAGCTTTCAGGCTCTAAAGTAGTCTACGGGTTTCGTGAGAAATTAGCATTGGCCAAGTGAAATTTTCACGCCGACTTTCTAAAGATGATGATGTGGAAAGTGGCAAATAGAAAATGATTATTTTAAAAATAGTGGAATTATCACGCCCTCTCTAATTTTACAATATTTTTGAATACATCTTATATTAATTAACAAATTCTATAGCGAAAGTTTTAATATAAGTAGTGGAGATGAGACGTACAAAACAAGTAAATAGTTTTTGACTTAATAAAACTAATTACTTAAGTTAACAAGTTGTTATATTTTAAAGAATCATTACAATTCGGTTTCTTAATAAAATGTAAAGAACTCAACAAGTTATATTATCATGTATTTTTCATTGATTGTCAAAACGAACAAAATTAATCTTTTCAAGACACAATATTGGAAAACTATCATACTAGAAGGTAAGTTATCAATGTTATATAAAATTATAAATACATTTATAGAGAGGTGGACATATTTATTAATACAAAAAATATTAAATTCATAATATTTTCAAAGACATGTAGTCACTACATGCAAAACTCTACTCCCTTCGCAAGCATGTTCCATTCCATGGCTTGCCTTACTTTTCAAATATCATATCTTCAATCATTTACAAAAATTGTAGCAAATGAGTAGTGAGTAGCAAAACTCTTTGATTCACCGTTTATTTGAAAGATTTATTTCAAAGAAGATCATTCAATGCACAAAATTTTTCAACGCACAATTAGACCCTATCACTAGTTAAACTACTACCCGTATTCAATAGCGGAGCCAGCACGGAAGAGGGGGGAAGCCAGAACGAAAACTCAAAAAAAAGTCATATATAAGTATTAATTTTTGAAAGTCATATATAAGTATTAATTTTTGAAAATATTAAACAAACTCTAGTGTATTATAAATAGTGTTCAACAACTCAAAATCTAGTCGAAAATTTTAAGTCATTATCTAGAGTCTAAATTTTAAGTTATATCAAGTCTTATAGAATAATAATAGTCTCAATGGCTTATTAAACATTTAGAGAAAGTATGAAATATTTCTACATAACTCTTATTAAATCAATAGGCATCTAAAGTAGCAAAATAGTTAGAAGAAGATTAATCAACAGACTAAGCACTAAAGCAGCTAAGTGTGTTGTTAAGTAATTAATCTTAAATATAGCTAACCAAACCAACTATACTAAATTACTAATGTATGCTGACTAGTGGCATGGAAATATACAAAGAAGGATATACAAAAAACTAATATACATAAAATGTAGAAAATATACAATATTCCAATTTTCCACACTTGTAGAATAATAGAAACAAAATAACTTAGGGCTAGGGCAAATCAAATTTTGTCTTGAAAATAAAAACAATTCTCCCTCATATTCAAGCTAGCATAACTTAGGACAAAATCAATTTAGGAATTAGGGCTAAAATTTACCAGGAAACTTAGAGGAAGAAGATGCCTAGAAGAGGAAAAAGAGAAAATAGCCGTCGCCAAACCGCCGTTTACCGCCGAAAAGCCACCAGAGCTCGAACTTGCGGGAAGATTTGACAAGAGTTAAGATAGTCAGACTGAAGAAGAGTGAAATCAGTGAAGAACTAAACTGAAGAATCGACCATGGGGCATGGAGCTTGGAACATTCTGGGTTTTGGCATTAGCTTTTGACACTTATTGGGCCTAAATTTATTGCCCCCAGAGCCCAAAGCTTAAAAATTTTTTTTTTAATATTTTACTTGGTTATAGGCTGGAACAGGGGTGTGCCGGCTTCAGTAAGGTCCTCCACTGTCTCCGCCAGTGCCCGTGGTGTGCGCAAGAGTCATATCAATTCAATCATGGCCATGTACAATTAAATAGATTCACAATGTATCCCGGTTGATCCCTATCGAAATTCCAATTCAAAGCAAACATCACACTAATCTTCCATATCCTGAGATCATTGAATATGTCATAGTGTAAGAAACAATTCAAAGTAATTCAATACAAAACGTGTAGAGCAACTAGTGATTCAAATACAATAAATTAATCTTTCTTTTCAAGGCATCAAATACATATTTGTCTCATTGAATACTTCAATTAAAACCATGTTTATCGTATCAAAACATCATAAATGCAAAAAAAGAATCAAAGCATTAATTACTTACCTCTTTAACTTGACTTTTCCAAAGATTCTTTGAGTTGTTAATAAATGCCCTCAAAACCTCAATTTTCCTTGATCAAAGTGATATCTCAAGTTGTATTTATTATATATATATGAAGAGAGGCCGTTTCTAAATGCAAAGCTAGGTGTTTAATAAGTTTTAATGGTTGTTTTCCATCCCGCAATAATTTTGCACGAATTTACTTTCTTTATATATATGAAAAGCAAGATAATTAGTTTAGGTATAGATGTAGAGAGGAAAGGAGAGAAAAAGAAAGAGAGAGGGGCTAGGTGGAAAGTTTGGGGACTTGGGTGAATTTTCTCTCCTCAAGCTTTTTTTTATAGATGCTAAGATTCAATTGGTTTTTATTAAACTTTGAAATCAGCCAATCAATACATGACACGTGGCTCGACGTCAAATTGCTCGAGTAGTCCTGATCCTTTGGGTTGTCTTGTGATTAAGTCATAACGTTTTGCTTCTCGTTACTTGAGCCATTTCACTTACTAATGTTTTACAATTAGGTTATCAACTTCTAAAATATTAACTAATAACCACATTCTTTATCTATAGGCTTATTTGAGCCACAATTCTTTGAATTCTTGTGATATTTCAAAAGGTTATTCGATCATTATCAAAATAGCGCTTACATTATCAATGCAAATTCATGCAGTTATTCATTCATTATCAATTTATTGTCAATAAGCATATTCAAATTTCAATTCATTGTCCAAGTATCGATAATGTTGTCAATAATCACGTCATTTATGTGCATAACATTCTTGCAATAATTCAAATATGATTACATTGTCACATTTCAATTTTTGTCATTCAATTGAATGGCGACTCCCAACTTTGCAATTCAATACAATTATATTGTCACCTTCTATTTCTTGGTATTCATTCGAGTGACAAATCTTAAAATTTTACCATTGATGCAATTCTAGTCGATTACTTTAACTTTTTAATTTATACAAATTCAAGTAATTCTCTCATCGTTATCAAAATGACGATTATATTACATAATTTGTTTATAAGATTTTTTTTTGCGGGATATTACAGGAATAGAAAGAAATGTATGAAAAAAACAAAAAAAGTGAGAAAGATGAGAGATGTAGAAACAAATAGCATAACCTATATAAAAAGATGCATGAGCTCGTGCAAACTCATTTTAATGAGTTTTAATGAAAAATAAGTGAGTTTGAATGGTGGAGATTTATACAATATATACAGATCTTACAAAATATATAGATATAATTGATTTGATCTATTTTTATTTTAAAATAGAATTGATTTGCCAACATAGTGTTTGAAAATGATAATGAAAAAGTAATTTAAAAATGATTAAAAAAATAGAGTAAGGAGAGAAAAGTGGTTAAAAAAGTGAAAATTGAAATAAAATTGGAAAAAATATGGGACTCACCTAAATTGTCCCCTCTCTTCTGAAATAGATGAATATATGTAGAAATTATGTATAGAAGACGCTTTATAATTCAAATGCTACATGACATTATATTATTGAAATGTATTGCTAAAAAGTTAAAAAATACAGTTGGCCTTTTCAACGAGCAATAACAAGGGTTGTTTGGAAATAATATTTGGAGAATTGATTTTGTGAAAAGTGATTTTTTTGAGAAAATGTGTAGTTTGAAAATGGGGAGAAAATTTACGAATTTATATACAAATTATTTTAATGAGTAAATGTGTAGTGAAATTCTCTATCTCTATATATAGAAAGGGAATTGGGATTCTGGAATCAATTTCCCACCTAAAAAGATTCCAAAATCAGCTTTTGTATTTTCTTTTTTTCTTTCACCCACTACACCTCTAGCAGTAATTGTCTATTAAATATTTTATTTCCATCGTTTTCCACTATATGTTCGGTATTAACTACCCTTGTTTTTGCTTTAAAAAAAAAACTTTGTTTTTTATTATTTCTTTTCCCTACAACATGCTTTCCATTACCGGCCTGCTATTTTGTTTTCCCAGATTTTTTTTGTACATATCTTTATATTAAGAAATGGAGAAGTGATTCCAGAATTTGAACTTTCCCTTTTCTTAATAGGATAAAATAAAAACTACTCACTTCCTTTTGTTTTTTTGTTGGTACTATTTACTGGATTTCTCATGCATATCTTTATATATATATATATATATATATATAAGGTACTGTTATTCCGGAATCACTTTCTCGCTTTTGGAAGATTCCGAAATCTCTATTTTCATTTTTTACAGCACTGTAAGTCATGCATATTGAATAACTACCCACTGACTTTCAAGAAAGAATAACAACCCACTAACTTTTATTTATTTTTTATTTTTTCAATATTTATTTTCAACCAATTTTTTTGTTGCAATTTTCTTACAAGACAGTTACTCACCTCAATTTTTTCCTTTTATCTAGCAATTAACAAACACATTTTTATTTGAACGCCATGTATTTATTTAGTCTTTCATGCAAACATTTGCATTTTTCTTTCTTTCTTTTTTTAGTTTAACATTAACAAATTTTAAACCACTTTTAATTACCTTTTAAATCATCTGGTTTGTTTTAAATCATTAAGTTTAAGGACACGTTTATTAATCTTTTTTTTTCCACTCAACCAGTTCATTTTTTTTAGCATACTATTAGTATGCAATTATTTCATAAATTAAAAACTATCCACTTCCAAATTTTCCAACATTTTCTGCATAAACCCATATAAATACATTCCAGTGTAAAATAAATAAAATCATATTGTTTAAAAATTAAAACAAGTTAGTGTTTACCGATTCCTAACACAATTAAAAGTATGTCTTGAAGCAATATTGGTCCCAAAAAATTCCGAAATCTCTTTTTATTTTTTCTAATAATAATAACCACCCATTAATTTTAATCTATTATTATTTTTTCATTTATAGTTTTCTTTTTTCACATTATTATGTGACCACCCACTAATTTAATAACCTTATTTATTTATTTTTTTCTTTTTTTCCCTATTGCCACCCTCTAATTTTATTATCTTTTTTTTATTTATCATTTTTTTATTCCTACCATGTAACCATTGACTAATTTTTCCCTACTATATAACCTCCCACTAATTTTTCCTTTCTTTATATTTTTTTCTATTTATTTATAATTTTCTTTTTTTTTTTTACCAATAACCGCCCCACTAATTTTAGTTTCATTTTCCTTATTTATCCTTTTTTCCTAATGTAATTGGTTACCCATTTATAGTTTTTTATCAATTGTCGTGCATTGTTTTAAAATCCGAGTCGGAAACCCAACTAACTGAATGATGGGTCGGGCAGCGTGACATTATTAGATCGAGTTGTAGTGGCCAGGTTGAAGACCCAAACAACCATGGGTTTTGAGTGACCCGGTAACTCGGCCTGTGTCTCAACCCGCCAGTTATGAATTTGACAAAATTGTTTTAGAAAGTTCAAGCCGCACAAAGTTTGAACATGTGACTTTTTGTTTCCGACATGCTGCATAAGCCGCCAAACTATTTTATAGCCAAACTATTTTATTTTATGTTTTAAAATACAGTACACAATATTTATAATATTTCTATTGTTTATTTTCCTACAACGTTTTCTTATTTAAATTTATGGATTAACAATAATCCATCAATTAAATCGATGATATAGCTAAGCCTGTAAGTTTATAAATTAATTAACAATAACCTACTGGTCAAAGTGATGTTTATACGATGTTACATTATAATTTGCCCTGAAAATTTGGTAGTGCAATGCACGAGTGCAAAAAAACTAGTGAGTTTGAATAGTGGGAAAATTTTCTAAAACCTCCCAAAGGTTCTCTTGAATAATAATTGATTTTGAGCAAAACATTTTCATAGCGGGCCTAAGTTATATTTCAAAAACATACCCAGTGATTAAAAATGTTTAAAATATGTTACACCTGCTGGTGTATTATTGAGCGTGGATATTTTAAAGAAATTATTGTAATGGAAATTTTATCAATTATATTCAAAATGCATTGGATATAATATTCGAAATGAGTGCTACTGTTTAACACTGGTGTTTAATAGCCTGTATTACAAATTTTCTATAGGAGTAGTTAAACTAAGTGGTCGTCCACTAACTGTATATCAAATGTATACTAGTTGTTAGTTAAACTAAGTGGTCGTCCACCAATAGGAGTATTTATTTTTTTATTTTTTATTTTTTTGCAATTAATTATCTTACATGTCACTTAATTAAAAAAATAAATTATTCCAATTGCTATTGTACTTTCAAATTTATTTCAAATGATATTATACTTTTCGGAAAGGTGTCTTTGATGTCATTATACTTTAAAAGTTACTTTAGTTGCCACTGAATTTATAAAAAATTTATCTTATTTGTCATTCAGTCAATACTGTTTTAAAAAATGAATGGAAAATACTACTCGTACATAAATCATGTACACAAAGTTTTTACACAATACTTCAGAATAATTAGATTGTGATTTGATTTTAAGCGATTGATGTATGAAAAAGTGGGATGCTCCACATGTGTGTAAAGAAGATTTTGTTAAAAAAAAAAAAAAGTTTACGTATAGCAAAACTCAAAATCGATAAAGCAAAAATGTCAAAAATGGATCTTTTACGATGATACAGTTTCTTTCTTTCTTTCTTTCTTTCTTTGTTTTTCCTTTTTTTTTTGTTAAGATATTATGAAACAATTTCAATTGTTAATATATAGTATAATTAAATGATGATAAGTTTTCAATTAAAAAATTGCCGATTTCAAGAAAATTAATGGTAAATCAAGTAAGATTTTGATAAGTTTAATTGCAAAAGTGTAATTTTTAATGTATAATGACATATATGAGATAATTTTTATAAAGTATAGTGGTATTTGAGATATATTTTAAAATATAGCGACACATAGGATTACTTTTAAAAAATCTAGTGGCATCCAAAATATAGCATGATTCCCCCTATTGAGTTTTCTAAAAAAACTCACCCTAAAGATGCTAAAACGATACTTATATAATTTACTTGAAATTTGAACTCTAAGTTTCATCACGATTTGTGCCATACCATGCACTGATGGCGCTTTTGTTATGCAATGGCGTGCATAGCCGCACACCTATACTCAATGTACGAGCTTGACGCGTTTCCAAACTTTGCCTGTTTCCGCCATTGTATTATTTGTTTCAAATTGAATAAAGGAGGTAAAACCCGAAAATAAGATTATAACAATGAGTAATTCAAAAAATATATGAAAAATATGATATAAAAACGTGACATCCTTCCTTAGAAAAAGGTGACATCCTTTGGTACAAATTTATTAAAAAATTATCATATGAAAACTTTTGTATTATATATCTACTTAAAAAGTCATGACACTTTTTCCCGACAATAGTTTTAAGGAATGCCGCCTTATTTTATTTCAATTTCAACAACATAGTACCGGTTACTTTGAATGCTAAGAGCATCCACATTAACAGTATTAACTAGGTTGTTAGCAAAATTATTATAACAACTCAGAAAATATCTATATTAGTGGTATTAAAGAAGTTATTAAAAGAATGTTTTTTGATTACTTGTTAACTTTGTTGTAAATTTTAACAATAATTTTAACATTGTGTTAGAATTTAATTTAATATTTTTAAAAAATTTCTTTTTTATTTATTTAATAAAGTTTGACCAATAATTTTTAGTAATAATGGAGTCCATTGAACTTGTGTGTGATTTTTTTTAGAGTAATGCTATATTTTCCTTTTAGTTTAACAATTAGTTCACCGATTTATAATTTTAACAATAAAATATCTAATGTTCAAATTATTTAAATGTCTTAATTGACAATTTTACCCTTCTTGTTAATACATAACTGGTGAAAAAATTGATAAACTAATATAGAAGCTTATCATTACTCTTTTTTAATATATATAATGTTATCTAATATGACAATTTAATAACTATTAAATTTAATTTGACATTTAACATCAATTTAAAATACGTTTCTTACTCACTCACGTAAATAGTTAAATTTAAGAGTACCCCTAAAATCCACTTTGGAGAAATGTTGTAATTTGAATGGTTCAAGACCCTGAACAGAATCGTAGCCATCCGCCCACGCCACTTCCTCCATCCACTCTCTATATATACGTACCATTTATACGTAATAAATGTGCTTTCCCTTCAACAGTCAACACTCGACTGAGAACTGAAACTAGAGAGAGAGATAGAGAGAAATAAGAAATGGCAGAAGCACAAAAATGTTTCGGCTGGGCTGCGAGAGACCCCTCTGGCGTTGTTTCCCCTTTCGAATTCTCTCGGAGGTATGTATGCATCCCCACGCATTCTCATATGGATTTCAGTTATTTTTAAATTTCTACGTAGATTGATTTTGTATATCTTATGTATTTCTGGGCACAAGATCCGAAACCTATATTGAAATCGAATTGATATAATCGGGAATTACTTTGTAAAGCTGAGGATCGCTACGACTACGAGGATGCTTTCCTGCGATAGGAATATTTTGTCATCTTTAACCATGGATTATTTTATTCCGTAAGTCATATGGAGAAATAATTTTAAAATAGTTCCGAGGAGATGAAAACCTGTAAATTTTTTGTCCTTATATCTTCCGTTTGGGTGGATCTGATTTAAGAGCGTGTTTGGCTCTTGGGGAAATCCCCAGGTGAAGTACTTCTACAGTTTTACGTTTATATCCAAACAAGTCCTTAAGAAGACCATGATGTACGGACAAGATTGTTATCGTAACGTGTCCGCGTTGAATGCGTTGTCGCTATTTAGGTACACTCTACTCTAGAGATAAGCAAAGTTCCTTTCAATTAGGTACACTCTAGAAACACCTTGTGCCATATTTTATATATTAAGAACTTATTAAATGAAGATATATAATATTATGTTTCATTTTATCCATATTGTCTTTAAAAATGCTTTTTCGCCACCCGTTGTACATATGATGAGAGATAGGGATTAGTGTAGTGTTTGTGTTTGTTCATGCACAACTTATAATATGCGCATTCTATATTTAGTTTCTCAAAAGTCATGCCAAGACTAGCCTTAAAGATAGAAGTAACTTTTTAGTGTGTACCTTGTTATTATTCATAATAAATCACTGCTATAGCCTATAAAGAAGAATTGCGTTAAAACTTGCTTATTTACCACATTTTTTTATATAGAGCCAACACGGGCTCTGTAGCGTGCCTATCACTTTTCACCACATATACAAAATACTGAGATCCGTTACTTTTTTGTCAAATCAAGTGTTGCTATGCAAGCAATCAAGCTCTATGAGGTGTAAATGGAACCCATGCTGGCTCCATTGAAAATTGGTATTTACCCAATATTTCTATAGAGCCAATAGGGATATTCCGTAACTGTTTGCTTACGGCCTCCCAACTACTTTCCAGTTGGCTGAAGTGAATGCGTTACACACCGCGTTTGTTTACTCAATCACATGCAGAACCATTAATGCATTGAAGTTGTACGTTGTGGTACAACTCTTGTTCTCATTTTTCACTTTCTGGTTGATTAGCTCTAATGGTGATTTCAAACTACTGCAAAATAAGTTTCATACAAATGAATTCACACGTACATAACATCTAAATATTCTTCTAACTATTCCTTCTCTTCTTTTTTGGTGCATGGATTGGTAGAATCCACAGTGTGCCAGAGCATATCTCATGAGGATTTTATCGTTGGGTACTGAAACTACTAATTCCATTTATGCAGGGAAAATGGTACCGACGATGTGACGGTCAAAATACTTTACTGTGGAGTTTGCCACTCCGACTTGCACAGTTTAAAAAATGAATGGGGGATAACGAATTACCCCATTGTTGCTGGGTATGATCTTGAGCTTGCATTTATTTTTATAACCTGACTCTCCGAAGCATGTAAAGGTTACTGAAAGAAATCTAGCTATGTGATCCGCAGTGGCAGTAACAAAATACAAAAATTTTATGTTACTTATACTTTAAAAGACGTAGTTATTAGACTTTAGCTAGTAACACAATTCTGATATGGTTATAGCAAGTTTTAAGTTACTTGGATCAATGTACAACCTAAAATTTCACCTGAGAAAGTGGGATCATTTATCTATAGCATCCTCTCTTGATATGACTTAATACAACAATAACATAAGGTTAGGATGAGATGCTTCTAACTATATGCCTAACATTCTAACTTAGCAGCTAATAATGCCAGTTACAGATGGTTTAAAGCTCCATTTGAGATTGTTTTGATGACTTGGATTTCTACCACTTGCCAGCCTCATTCACCTTCGTATGAATCTAAATTGCTTTATTGGTTGCTATGCTCGGAAAGTACACTTACTAGCTCCACTTATACTTCTGATTTTTCTCTTCTAAATAGGCTGGTGGGCCTGTGGAAAGTGGAAGGATTCTGTGGGAAGATGCACACTTATTCTAGTACTAATTTGGAAAATGGATATTAATTTACTTTTGTGGAGTATGTAATTAGTTCTAATTTGGGGAAAATAATCAATTTAGCTTCTAAGTTCACATTCTGCAAAGAATTTTGCATACTGATGTGCAATAATCTACTTTCTGATGTCTTGTTAAATAATTTAGACATTGATCGAGATTTCATTAATCAATGTTGGACAAATATATATACTTGTGCAGACATGAAATTGTTGGTGTTGTCACAAAAATTGGAAGTGGCGTTCAGAAATTTAAGGTTGGTGACCGGGTTGGAGTTGGAGTGATGGTCGGCTCATGCATGACGTGTGACATCTGCCAACAAGACCTGGAGAATTACTGTCCCAAAGTGATATTTACTTACAACTCCATGGATAAAGATGGAACAAAAACATATGGCGGTTATTCTGATATTATTGTTGTTCATCAGCGTTTTGTGCTTCGCATTCCTGATAACCTATCGTCAGATTCGTGTGCACCTTTATTGTGTGCTGGGATTACCGTGTACAGTCCGATGAAATACTATGGCATGACTGAACCTGGAAAACATTTAGGGGTGGCTGGACTTGGAGGACTTGGTCATGTTGCTGTGAAGTTTGGGAAGGCCTTTGGGTTGAAAGTCACTGTTATCAGCACCTCCCCAAAGAAAGAATCTGAGGCTATTAACAAACTTGGTGCTGATTCTTTTCTTGTTAGCTCTGATCCTGCTCAATTGAAGGTGAGTGAAAAAATTGACTTAGCAAATATAACCTTGGGCATATAATCTTCTTGATTAGCAAAACCGCCACCAACTTTTCAAGCGTGTAACTGAAAACTAAAGAACTTGTTACTTTTATACTATAAGTTTTGGAACAATCAAGGATAGTAACCGAAAACAACAAAACGGACCCCTAGAGTATTTATTTTATTGTGCATTTCTTTTTTGTAGGCTGCTCTTGGCACCATGGATTTCATCATTGATACCATTGCTGCAGTTCATCCCTTGCTTCCATTGCTTGGTCTCTTGAAGATGAATGGAAAACTGATTACTGTTGGGCTGCCTGACAAGCCCTTAGAGCTTCCTATTTTTCCTTTAGTGCTGGGTAAGAGAGATCACTAACTTAAGCCTCTTTGCATATCAAGTAGACAGTAATGTGGAGCTTGGTTGTCTGTGAATGTAACTTTTGAGTTTACAGGACGGAAGCTTGTTGGTGGAAGTGACATCGGAGGCATGAAAGAGACGCAAGAGATGCTTGACTTCTGTGGGAAGCATAATATACATGCAGATATTGAACTTATTCGCTTTGACTATATCAACACTGCTTTTGAACGGCTTGCCAAGTCGGATGTCAGATACCGGTTTGTGATTGATGTGGCCAACTCCTTTGCCAGTGCTTAGTGGTGAAATTGCTCCGCTGCTCTTGCCTTAATGATTTTTTTTGCCCAGTGTTATAAGATTTCAAGCATTTGCTTCAGATATCTAACGGCAGCACTCGGCAATATAATCTTCAGTTTTTTGAACTGAACTTAATTTTAATGGTCATGGAATAAAGAATCTTTTTCTCGTATTTCTCTATGTTTTGTGGTTATGTGTCATGTTCTCGAATGTAACTGGATGTTTTTCTTCAGATTTCTTGACATCATTAACTTGGACGAGGTACATCTAACGGTCTAAAATGAACACGCATTCTCATTTACATTAAACTTCATGTAACAATCATTCTCGTGCAAGATGGAAAACATGGATTATATATCCTTCGTAACTTGTTTTAACAGGAGTATCAGAGCAAGATGTTAGATGTTAACCAAGTAGAGATTTTGAAGATGTTTTGATCCACATCTTAACAGTCAAGGGATGAATCCTACATCAATTAAATATAAAAATATAAACTAACATATAAGCCTTTGGGTTACTCCTCTTAACATGTTGATCTTTTAAGATGGAACTTCAAGTCTTAATATGGTATCAGAGGCCGTCAAGCTCAAACGAGCAATTTAATCCGGTTAAGACTCAAATGAGCACACGGATTTCAAGATTGGTCTGCTCCAACGAGCCGCCATCTTGTTGGGGTATGTTAAGGGTTGAATCCTACATCAATTAAATATAAAAATATAAACTAACATATAAGCCCATGAGTTACTCCTCTTAACAGGTTGATCTTTTAATATGGAACTCCAAGTCTTAATATGGTATCAGAGGCCGTCAAGCTCAAACGAGCAATTCAATCCGGTTAAGACTCAAATGAACACACAGATTTCAAGATTGGTCTGCTCCAACGAGCCACCACCTTGCAATGGCATGTTAAGGGATGAATCCTACGTCGATTAAATATAAAAATATAAACTAACATATAAGCCCTTAGGTTATTCGTCTTAACAAGTTGACATTTTAGGATGGAACCCCAAGTCTTAATATTAACAAATGTCATCTAATTACCGTCTTATGTTAAACATGTTTTTAACGAACACATTATCTATTTCTACTTAAATCACAAAAAAATGAAATATATCATATTAAAGAAAATACCATTTGAATATTCCCATTATTTGCATTATTATTACTTCTGTTTTTTGAAAGATTTTTTATTTGCATTATTACTTGTGTACTATAGTGATCTGAATATGCTGCAATATTCTTTCTTTAATCTCCTAGTAAACTGCATCCATTTGTCTCTTTTAAACCAACAATTACACACACCATAATATAACCAGAAAATTTGACTATAAAATGACAAGAAAATTATGTATCTACATGCAGAAATCATCTCGTCACCCTCAAGAAAGTTAGCCAGATGGGGACTAATTATTATGAATTTGCTCTTTGGAGTATAGTGATCTCAGTATTTGCTTGGCTTGCCAGAGGATCATGGGAGGATGATAGTCTGACTTATGGCTTTGTAGTACTTCCATTTAACACGACCGTTTATCAAATTCAAAAACCCTATGACTTGCCTCTTGAACAAAGGTACAGCTTCATCAATGGAGTTCACAAGCTATGGGTCTTCACGACCAACAAGCCATTTATCCAAACTACTGTTGGGAATTTAATCAATTTCTCTAAACCCGTGTGATTAAAATAGGCAATTAATATCAAACAATAATATACGTGCGGAAACGTAAAGAACACCAGGAATTATTTAACGTCGTAAAACCCTCCAGATCGGAAGAGCACACGTCTGA
>CAVNYN010245680.1:27497-96475 GCA_963692815.1 Nyctanthes arbor-tristis | reverse complement strand
CCAACTACCACCTCTCCTATAAATTTTATTCCCGTCCCAGCCTCAACCAATCAACTACAGCCTCTCATCGGTAAAAACATGGCTCCCTCCGCAACCACGACTGCTCCCCTGCCATCTTCTTCCGCTGAAACTGCAATGGATGTTCCCTATAGTTCCTCTAGGCTGGTACTTCAACATGACAGCCCACATATCTTCTCGGATGCCAATAGTCAACTTCCAACATCTCCTAATGACTCATCCTTAACATCACATCCTAAATCACTCACAAAATCACCATCCTATGATTATTCGAGCAAACAATAATATCTTTAGACCTAAACTTTATCAAAGCTCTACTCGACATCTTATATCACCTTCTCTTGAGCCAACATGTGTTACTCAAGCCATGAAATCACATCAATGGCGTCAAGCTATAAGTGATGAACTCAATGCTCTTCTCCATAATCACACATGGACACTAGTACCTCATAATCCTTCTCAAAATGTCATAGGATGTAAATGGATTTTTCAAGTTAAGAGACACCCAGATGGGTCAATCTCTCGGTACAAAGCCCATTTAGCTGCAAAGGGTTTTCATCAACGACCAGGTGTTGACTTTTACCATACATTTAGTCCTGTGATTAAACCTACTACCATTCGTCTCATTCTCTCTATTGCTCTTCATTTCAACTGCCCAATTCATCAATTGGATGTGAATAATGCCTTCTTGCATGACATCTGCTTAATGAGGAAGTCTATATGTCACAACCTCCTGGCTTTGCTGATTCTAATTTTCCAAATCATGTATGTTGCTTGAATAAGGCTATATATGGTCTAAAACATGCTCCCTGGGCCTGGTATTCTGAACTCAACAATTCTTCCTATCCTATGGCTTCTCAAATTCTGCTAGTGATTCCTCCTTGTTCCTTCTTTTTCAAGGACCTGTTATAATCTATTTTCTTGTTTACGTTGATGATCTATTAGAGATCGGAAGAGCGTCGTGTAGGAATCTCTACTTTCATTCATGCCCTGTATGCTCGCTTCTCAGTTAAAAATCTTGGGTACTTAAATTATTTTCTTGGTACTCAACACAAGTACATTAATGATCTCTTGGCTCATACGAACATGCTTGGAGCTAAAGAATGTACCATTCCTATGTCTTCCTCTCAATCTCTAACACTTCAAGATTCTACACCTGCTACTGATCCTACTATTTACCGTCAAACTATTGGGGCACTTCAGTATCTTATTCTCACTCGTCCAGATATTACTTTTGCTGTTAATAAATTATCTCAGTTCATGCATCGTCCCACTGAAACTCACTGGACTGCCGTCAAACGTCTTCTTCGTTATCTTAAAGCCACTGTTCATCATGGTCTCTTTCTTAAAAAATCACAATCTCTAGCACTTAGTGCCTTCTCTGATGCTGACTGGGCTGGTAACTCTGATGATTGTACATCCACCTCAGCACACATTATCTATCTTGGTGGTAATCCCATCTCTTGGTCTTCCAAGAAACAAAAGACAGTGGCTCGCTCTTCTACTGAGGCAGAATATCGTGCGCTAGCCTCTTGTTCAGCAGAGATTTTATGGCTTATTAATCTTCTGAAAGAACTCCGTGTTTCACTTCCTTCTCATCTGATCTTATATTGTGATAATCTGGGCGCCACCTACTTATCTGCTAATCCGGTTTTTCACTCCAGAATGAAACATATTGCTATAGATTATCACTTTGTTCGACATCATGTTACCATTGGAGCATTTCAGGTGTTCATATATTTCCTCCAAGGATCAGCTTGCGGATGTTCTCACAAAGCCATTGTCTTCTTCTATGTTTCTTAAAGTTCGGTCCAAGATCGGAGTCTCCAATGGTGGCTCCGTCTTGCGGGGGCATGTTAAGTCACCAAGTCGAGAATTGCCGAACCATGTGGAAGATAAAGCTTGATTATTGACCTTATGTATTTTTGGTATAAATCATTGTGTTAGTTAACCATATATTCTTGTAATTATTTTCCTTCTCTAGTCACAATAGGTTCTTGTAACACAAGTTAGTGTACACTATATATTTGGAGAGTTGCAATGAAATTATTCATTCCGGCATATACACTTTACAATATTGAGATATCCGTTCAAAAAGCAGTTTAACCCGATACCAAATGGGTACTGTATTTCTATGATTCCATATTTGCTTTGGCTGCCAGGTTTGCCACGTCAGACCCTGCACTAGCAAGGCCAGAATTAGTGGCAAGAATATACTGATCATTAGATGAACCAGATGCATAATCATCATGTTTTCCTACTTTGCAATTTAACCTCAATTGACTTAATTGGACATAATCAATGAAAGTTCAATTATTATCTTCCGATCTAGAAAATTTATCAATGTTCACAAAATCATAAGTCATCAAACCAAACTAGACAAGCGGGTCAAACCGTTATTTACCTATTTTATAAAAATAAATTCAAATAATTATGTATTTCACATTAAAAATTATATCAAATGACAAACTACCTTTAATTCTCATCATTTATTTATTACTACTTGTTATATTAGTATTATTCTTTTCATTACCTGTATGAATAATTTTTCAAGACGTAAGACACATCATTATGGTAGTTATATTAACATCACACTTTTTTTTATATTCACATGTTTTTTATATTCACATCACACTTTTTTTATATTCACAATTGGAGTTCCATACATTTGCGCACTACAATTTTAGCAAAAAGGGCATTTTGGTATTTTAAACAAAATTTAAAAACTTGCTTCACACATAAAACACGCAAACAAGAGAGGAAAAATGGAAAAATAAATGAACTTAGAGGAAGCACCTGAGCTGAAAAAGGAAGATAGATAGATACTGTAACTCCATGAGCAAGGCCTTGAATTCCCATGCTATCAATGGAGGCCTCTGCACCCATATGCACCAGAAACATGATCAGTGTAACAATTATAACGGGTGCTCCAAACAAATTGTGAATTTGCTATAGCAATGGCGTAGACTCCGTCGCCCTTTTTTTTTACCACCGAATGTTTGCACAAAAGACACATTTTAGTGTGATTAAGTCAATTACATGTACATAATAAGGTTTTTGCTTACGCACGTATTTTAGTGTGATTAATCCGTACTCATATAACTACAAGAAATAGGGCATTTGAGGCAACATTTGTTGTTGCTATAAGTCCATTTGTAGCCTTTATTGACCAACAACAAAGTTGCTCAAGCCTATCACCCCAATAGGCCACCCCGAGCTGATCTATGAGGGCGAATCCTGTTGCCTACAGCAACAACATTGTCGTTCCTTTTGTATATATCTGTATGGACTTTGCTCTATGAACCTATGGGGACTTGTATTGCTAGGAAATGGAATGGAAAAGAATTGGTAAGAAAATACTATATTACTTACATAAATAATATTATTCATGGAATTATGCTACTATGTGATACATCATTATTATGTACAGAGGTTATTTTGTTTTGCTAATATTTTGTACGATGAGATGATTGACGATCAAAATTATGAACTTAATATCTTGATATTCATTCTAGGTGTGAAAAGCCTTGGTGAAATGGTGAAAAATGAGATAGAACAAGAATATGCTGCTCAATGCCTATTGATGTGGCTCGAATAGAGATAAAGCAAAGGTTGCACAATAAATTGACGACTGCCAGGAAACAATTCCATTTAACATTTCAGTCTTGACATTATTCTATGCTAGCCAACGGCCTCATTCCACCACCATTTACATCATTGTCAATAGAGGATGATGGTAAAGATGAGGATGATATCATTGCAGAGAGATAATGATTTATAGGAGACGAAAAACTTTGGTGATGAGTAGAATGATTAATTCACGAGGAAGTCCATGAAAATAATTGTGTTTATATAGATGCAAGATCATAGTATGATAGAAAGTTTAATTTTTTCTTTTTTTTATGGTGCATGTTAATTTATCAATAGTTGGTGTCTTAAATTAGGCACAATACTTTTGATTTAGTATTAAAAAATTATTGGTTTTATTTGTATTGAAACTACTTAGCCTATGATTTTATTTCTCTACAAACATTTTATTTGTGGAGAGAAATAAAGTTAGCCTACAATATAATTTCTTTGGCCACAAATCCCTCATGTTGGGCAAAATCTTTGCCTATAAATATTTTTCCCATACAAATTTTCTATTTGTCTGAAAAGTGAGACTTGGGCTACAAATTGCCCTCCATACAAAAATTAATTTGTGATAGAAAATATCTTTTGCCAACAAATACCTTTGTTTGGAAAGGACTTGGACTAAAAACCATAATTACCGGCAGAGGGTTTGTAAGGCTAGACTTTAGCATATGAAGTTCAGAATTTCATCGTCTCAAACTTTTCGCTACGAGGTTTGCGCCACAAACTTCCCTACAAATTTATATTGTCTCGAAAGGCTCTTCCCCACAAATTTCAACTTTTCCCTACTACATTTTTTTCTAGGAAAAGGTAAAAATTCTTGTATATTTGAAATAGCATTAAAAAAGGTTAAAAAATATTCAAAAACATTTGACAATTTCTCTTATGAATTAGATCACACCAGTAAATGGTAAAACAACAACACAAGCCAGCATATATGCTACCTTCAAGAGCTAATTTTATGAAACAAGATCCACAAGAAAGTCCAAATCAAGTAAGATTTGAACATTATCACAGGCAACCCAAACGTATCTAGCTAGATGAACAAGGTTTCTAATTCTTTGTAGAAAGTATTAACCATTACAAGTAGAAGATAATACACACCACATGTAATGTCAAAGTTATTGGAAGATTCTTCAAAATAATAATCTGTTATTGAAGTATGGAAGTGCATTTATTGTATGAAAAGGAAATTAGCAAATCTTTAACATCATTCATAAGTTTTAAAATTCTGATCCCCGTGATAAGGAAGATAACTCGGGGACCAGTCAGGTAAACAAGATTGCCTAATATTTGTTAGTGAATTTCCAAATTTCAGCCATGTACTTAATTAGAAATTCAGCCATCATGGGCAATTTCAAATATATCCTCCTGGGGAAACATATTTAGGGTGTATTGTATGCATGAATCTATAGTTTAAGAAAGTTAAACATTGTATCATAACATACCAGATCGTCGGTAGTTCCCAGATGCAACAAGGAAGATGTTTTGTAGAACAATAAACGTTGTGGTTACAAGTACTCTGCACCTGGTTCTCATCGCTCGATCACTTCCTTTTCCACTAAGTGAAGAACAAGACACCATCTTAATATACTTGTCTAGAAACTTAAGAAAATGAGAACAAAAATGTGCCATATGATGACTAATAGAAAAATGCTCAAAATTAAGAGTTCAGAAATGACTTGAGAATAACAAATATTGCATATATTTCTCAGATTTTCAACAATCTGAAATTTCAAAAATTAGAGTAATTTTCAAAGAATTTGGAAAATATATTGACAGAATAAAAACTATCCTCACTAATCCAAGGCAGATAGAAAAATTAAGCAAGCAAAACTAAGTTTAGACACAGAGTGATTACGGATATTAAGGGAATGGAAGAATCATATAAGCTGGATAGGGAATGGAGATATTCTTTTAGCATCACCTATTTTGTCTTGATCCTTTCCTCATTATGATTCTTCCTAAATAAAGTTTCAGTCTTTAATAACAAGATGCAATGGGATGACTCGTGGAAACAGAACTTAAGCAAAGAAGAAAGAAGTGAAGAGATTTCTGTTAGTTAATGTGAAGAAACCCATGCTTCATTATATATACAACAATCTCATCATCAATAAAGGTACATATAAATCTAGTCAAACCATTAAAGATTTCTTGTCGCCTCCTATAAACTCATCGGTCAGCAAATATTAGCAATAGAACTTGCGTGGAAGATTACGTTTTACATTCAAACACCGCCTTAAGGTGAGATATATGCATGCATGCGGTGACGTTTAAATTATACATGTACACCTAAATTTTTAGATGTAATAAAAAATCCAAATTGATGTTGTTAAATAGAGTTAGATATTTATATTAGTTATACACCAAAATTGATGTAATATTGGTAGTGTTAGTGGCATTGTTAAATGAATCTCTTTTAACAAAGAACAATTATTTATTACAAAAACTTTAACAACAATTTTAACAATGTGTTAGCATTTAATGTCTTTGGAAAATTCTTTTTATTATTTATTTAACAAAGTTTGACTAGTAACTTTTGGGGGTCACTTGGACTAGAGTGGAATTTAGTGATTTTATTTAACTCATCTAATGTAATAACACTTTAATAATTGTTAAATTTGAATTACGCATATTATATAGCATATCATTTAATAGTAGCTTAAATTAACACACTTTATTAGCTATGTGAATAGTTAAATTTAACAATGCCAACGTGGACAAGGGGAAAATTTTCTAGCACACCGGGTGTATTAGATTTTTTTGTTTTATTTTAGAATTGATTTTCTCCGCCCACCATCTCATGATACGGTTCAAGTTCAATTATTTATTTGTGTCCAAACTCATTCTTAGATTAGAACAATTAAATTTTAGCTTAATGGATGGTCCAAGTCCATGAGAACATTCTTTTATATTTTAAGCACAATTTCCCCAACATTACAGGTTTTTAGCTTTCCCAAAATTCATACAATATTTGGCAACTTGGGGTTTGAGGCCAATCTTGATATAAACGTCATGTTCTGTGATGACCGGAATTTGCTTAAGTGAAAATTATCATTTCAAGGATCTTAATGAATTTTTAACGTGTCGCCACCACCCTAATCCGTTATTTCATTGTTGGTCACGATAAAAATTGTAAAGGAATTCGCGTCACTCGTCTAGTCTATTTAAAGAAATACGAGAGTTTATAATTAATTGGACTTCGTCTCAACATACGGTTCAAGTCCAATTATTTATTTGTGTCCAAACTCGTTCTTAGATTAGTCCAATTTAATTTTAGTTTAATTGATGGTCCAAGTCCATGAGAACCTTCTTTTATATTTTAAGCACAATTTCCCCAACATTAAAGGTTTTTAGCTTCCCTAAAATTCATACAATATTTGGTAACTTGGGGTTTGAGGCCAATCTGGATATAAATGTCATGTTCTGTAACGACTGGAAACTTCTTAAGTGAAAATTATCATTTCAAGGATCTTAATGAATTTTTAACGTGCCATTACCACCTAATCCATTATTTCATTCTTAGTCACGATAAAGATTTTAAAGGAATTCGCGTCAACCGTTCAGTCTCTTTAAAGAAATACGCAAGTTTATAATTAATTGGATTTTGTCTCATGATGCGATTCAAGTCCAATGATTTATTTGTGTCCAAACTCGTTCTTAGATTAGTCCAATTTAATTTTAGGTTAATTGATGGTCCAAGACCACTAGAACCACCTTTTATATTTTAAGCACAATTTCCCCAACATTATAGGTTTTTACTTTTTAGCTTCCACAAAATTCATACGATATCACTACAAGAAAACTCGGTAGTACCGACGGCAAAATTCTAACGGCCACCAAACCGTCAGTAATTACCGACGATAGACCTCAATCCGTTGGAAATTTTCGACGGGAGCGGAGACCTTCGGTGATCACCGATGACATTCCTTGCCATCGGTGATTGCCGACTGTAGTGTCACGCCGTCAATAAATATCGACGGCAAAACCTAGCCATCAGTAATTACCGACGGTGTGACACTGCCGTCGGTGCCGTCGGTTGTCACCGACGGAATCATTAGGCTGTCAGAAATTACCAACGGCTTTTTCCTACCATCAGCAAATTCTAACGGTTTTCTATGCTATCGGCAATGTCTAGCTGGTTTTTAGGCCGTCGGAAATCTTTAACAATTTACTTAGCCAAAAAATACAATTGTTTGTAACAATGATATATATACCAATTTAAGAAGTAACTAGTTAAACCACTTGGGCATTGCACAGGTAGAAAAATTACTAAAATATATTATTAGACAGTTAAATTTAAATTTGTAATATTTACATCCCTGTAAAAAAATTACTAAAATATATTATTAGACAGTTAAATATAAATTTGTAATATTTACATCCCTGTAAAAAAATAAAAACACGAGTATACATTAATTGAATCAATAAGCTCAATGGACTTAGTGATCGTAAAGTTTAAGATCGTTTAAAAGATAATATACATTCTTACATATAATCCTTTACACATATATATACAATAATGGAAAAAATAAGTGTTACCCGCTTTATTTTAAAAAATCCTAATAAAACTAACAAATTCAAAAAAATGTAAAATGTATTAAAAAATTCAAATAAAATTAAACTTATCAATACACACAGTAGATATGGTAAATTAACGAATTATAATGGATTAGAGTTTATTTTAGAATTAATATTTCAGATTTGGTATTTTAATTTATTAATAAAAAAAGATTAATAAACAAAACAAATGGACAAAATGGTTAAGATTTAGTTGTTAAACATAGTGGTCACGTGTTCAAGTCTTTTCTGAGTGCTTTCACAAAAAAATTTTGTTAAAAAGAAAAGAAACAGTTACCTCAAAATTTACTAAATAAAAAAGGCAGGAAAATCGCGCAAAAGGTACCAAAACTTAAGTGGATTAACTAATATTTAAATATGATGAACGTGTGTGTGTTGAAAATTTATGAAATTTAATTTTCTGTAATTTGTTCTTTAAAATTACACTATGAGTTATATTTTATATATTTTCCATTGATACATAAAATTACATATGTCAAACTTATAATATATCATATAACAATAAAATTCCATATTCCAAACTTATGATATATCATATATATAACAATAAAATAACATATGCCCAACTTATAATATATCATATAACAATAAAATTACATATGCCAAACTTATAATATATCATGTAACAATAAAATTACATATGACAAACTTATAATATATCATATACAATAAAATTACATATGCCAAACTTATAATATATAATATAACATGTAATCCAAATTTCCTCTTATCTAAAGATTTAAGTAAAATGAAATAAGGTTTTTAAAGAAAAAAAATTATTGAAATAAAACCTTCAATGATAAAAATGTTTTTTTCATTTATTAAAAATAAAAAAATAATTTGATTTAAGTTACTTTTTTGGAAAAAGATCACATGTATGAAAATTCAAGAACACGTGTATGATATTTCAAAAAAAAAAAAAAAGAACACATGTAAGAAAATTTAAGTATCTTAATCACTGTCATAAAAAATTTGAATATACAGTTAAAATGATAATTTTTCAAATTTACAACTTGTAAATGATAAAGCATAGATATGTTAAAATTCTAATTATGTTAACAATTTCAAACTTACAAATTTTATATGTAGCAAAAACTTGAAATGATAAAGCATAGATAGATAATGCACAGTGGTAAGTATTTTATCTAGTACACACACATATTATATCTTTACTTGTATTATTGGTTAAAAAAATTACTTATTTTTTAAATTGAAAAAAACTATATGAATATATATTAAATATATTAGGGACAAATTTAAGTCACAAGAAGTACCAGCGGTCTAGCGGTTGGTACTTTGCTACCCAGCCGCTACGTTGGGAGTTTAAATCACCTTCTATGCAAAAGGTGAAACAACATTGATTTATTATCCAACCGGGTTGGGTTCGGTTCACGGGTAAGCGGGCGGGCTGGAAGCGGGTTGGGATAGTTGTCCGGTCGGGTTCTCATGTGGATTTAAAAATATATTAATATTTATTATATTAATAAATTACAGACGGTGATTACCGACGGCAAAAAAAAGGCCGTCGGTGATCATCGTCTAGCCTATTACTGACAGAATTTTTTGACCACCGTTCCTCATTGGTAACTTAAATTTCCGACGGAATTTGACCATTATTGATGGATTTTGACCGTCGATAACGGCGTGTTTTTTTGTAGTGTATTTTTAGTAACTTAGGGTTTGAGGCCAATCTGTCTATAAACGTCATGTTATTTAACGACTAGAATTTTCTTAAGTGAGAATTATCATTTCAAGTATCTTAATGAATTTTTAACGTGTCGCTACCACTCTAATTAGTTATTTCATTATTGGTCACGATAAAGATTTTAAATGAATTTACGTCATTTGTCCAGTCTATTTAAAGAAATATGCGAGTTTATAATTAATTGGATTTGGTCTCATGATACGGTTCAAGTCCAATTATTTATTTGTGTCCAAACTCGTTCTTAAATTAGTCCAATTTAATTTTAGGTTAATTGATGGTCCAAGTACACAAGAACCACCTTCTATATTTTAAGCACAATTTCCCCAACATTATAGGTTTTTACTTTTTAGCTTCCCCAAAATTCATAAAATATTTTTAGTAACTTGGGGTTTGAGATCAATCTGGATTTAAATGTCATGTTCTGTAATGATTGGAATTTTCTTAAGTGAAAATTATCATTTCAAGGATCTTAATGAATTTTTAACATGTCGCTACCACCCTAATTTGTTGTTTCGTTGTTGGTCACGATAAAGATTTTAAAAGAATTCGCGTCACTAGTCTAGTCTATTTAAGGAAATACGTGAGTTTATAATTAATTGGATTTCGTCTCATGATACGGTTCAAGTCTAATGATTTGTTTGTGTCCAAACTCGTTCTTAGATTAGTCTAATTTAATTTTAGGTTAGTTGACGGTCCAAGTCCATGAGAAGCTTATTTTATATTTTAAGCACAATTTCCACAGCATTTGGTAACTTGGGGTTTGAGGCCAATCTGGATATAAACGTCATGTTCTGTAACGACTGGAATCTTGTTAAGTGAAAATTATCATTTCAAGGATCTTAATGAATTTTTAACGTATCGCTACCACTCTAATCCGTTATTACATTGTTGGTCACGATAAAGATTTTAAAGGAATTCTTGTCTCTTTTCTAATCTATTTAAAGAAATAAGCGAGTTTATAATTAATTGGATTTCGTCTCAGGATAAGGTTCAAGTCCAATTATTTATTTGTGTCCAAACTCATTCTTAGATTAGTCCAATTTAATTTTAGGTTAATTGATGGTCTAAGTCCAGGAGAACCACCTTTTATATTTTAAGCACAATTTCCCCAACATTATAGGTTTTTAGCTTCCGCAAAATTCATACAATATTTGGTAACTTCGTGTTTGAGGCCAATCTGGATATAAACATCATGTTCTATAACAACAATAATTTTCTTAAGTGAAAATTATCATTTCAAGTATCTTAATGAATTTTTAACGTGTCGCTGTCACCCTAATCCGTTATTTCATTGTTGGTCATGTTAAAGATTTTAAAGGAATTCATGTCACTCGTCTAGTCTATTTAAAGAAATACGCAAGTTTATAATTAATTAGATTTCGTCTCATGGTACGGTTCAAGTCCAATTATTTATTTGTGTCCAAATTTGTTCTTAGATTACTCCAATTTAATTTAAGGTTAATTGATGGTCCAAGTCCACGAGAACCATCTTTTATATTTTAAGCACAATTTCCCCAACATTATAGGTTTTTACTTTTTAGCTTCCTCAAAATTCATACAATATTTTTAGTAACTTGGGGTTTGAGGCCAATCTACGTCATGTTCTGTAACGACTAAAATTTTCTTAAGTGAAAATTATCATTTAAAGGATCTTAATGAATTTTTAACGTGTCGCTACCATCCTAATCCGTTATTTCATTGTTGGAGATAATAAAGATTTTAACGGAATTCGCGTAACTCGTCTAGTCTATTTAAAGAAATACGAGAGTTTATAATTAATTTCATTTCATCTCATGATACGGTTTAGGTTTAATTATTTATTTGTGTCTAAACTCGTTCTTAGATTAATCCAATTTATTTTAGGTTAATCTATCGTCCAAGTCCACGAGAACCACCTTTTATATTTTAAACACAATTTCAATTAAACTAGGTATACTTTGAGAGATGCCCTTTAAAGGTAAATTAGTTGACTTTGAGACATGCCCTTCAAAGGTAAATTAGTAGAACTGTGAGAAATCTCACAAAATACGGCCAAAGCTTCAAAGCTTTTTTCGAAATGCCCTTCAAAGCTTCTTCTTTTTTGGCTCCTTACTTTTTGGGAAAAAAGAATTAACGTTGAAATTATCCCACGATTTTTAATTAAGACATCACAAATTAAGTTGTTTGTCTTTTTGCTGTTTGTCACATGTTAAATTATTAAGACATCACCCCCCATAAGGAAAATGCTACTCAAACAGAAATTCTATGCCCGAAAGACTCCAGAATGACGTGGCACTCCAAATTTCAATCTCTCTCTCTCTCACGCCAAAAATTCTAAGAAGAGGTGACATCTGCCCTTACGGAGAACTCACACGCCCCTCCCCAAATTCTCCCTATGCAATTCTCTCACCGAAATTACAGATCATATCTCAATCCTCAACTCCAGCTGAGAGATCTGCTAGAACTATCACCTAGCTAGATAGGGACATCACCGGAGAAAGATTTGATCCCTGGAAATTGGTTTGCTTGTATTTCATAGATCTCAGCCTCCAACATGTACAAATAGTTTTCCTCTATGCATAATAATCTCAAATAACTTATTAAAAAAAATCTCAACTGAATAATTTCTTTAGTTGCATATTCTTATTTTTTATTCAACATAGAAATAGTCCGTTGATAAATTAATTACACCGACCACTCATTTTGGGAACCGAAGTACTAACTCTAGGGATTTTCTAAATACAATTTTCTACCAGAGGTAAGAAGATGGGTAACCATTGGAAATTAGTTGGTACTCTTGGAAGTACGGTGATGGTGATGGACCACTAATGGATGTAGACGCAAGGCATAAGATTTGAGGAGCTATGGCAGCATGTTCTATTGAGTTACCTACTTCGACTTTCATATGTCATTCAGGCATTATATTAGTTTAAGGTTTCAATGTGTATGTCGGAAACAAACACTCCCGAGCATTGTCGGTTTTTGAAGATAGATGGAAGATGGGAGTGATACCTCCTCTACCATAAGAAACGCTGAAAAAGGGGTTGTCATATGGTAAATTGGTAAAAGAGTACCATTGTCTTTTTAGCAATGACGAGATCGCCGTTCTGTTAATTCATCTAGATGCCTTTTATCCTGGACGTATAGCTCGGCCCCACAAATAATAAATGTGAGTTTTTAATCAATCAAAAGTCACATCTAAAAACCTACATTTAAAAGTCTCACACACACACACACACATATCATATATAAAAAGTCATATAATTTTCTAAAGAGAGCATATACAATACCATTAATTAAAAAGTTAGATTTGTGCTACTATTTTATTAAAATTTCACATTTAGAAAAATTTACATTTAGGTAAAAAAGTTACATATAAGATTTGCATTTATATGACTTTTTTATTTTGTGTATGATTTTTTCACATTTGATATTAAAAATTTACATTTAGTTAAAAAGTCATATATGTGTTATTGAGTCAAAAAGTCACATTTTGTATCACTATTGCATTAAAAAGTCACATACAGAAAAAGTCACATTTTGTATCACTATTGAATTAAAAAATCGCATTTTATGTAACATTTAAATTAAAAAGTTACAGATAAAATATCACATTTTAATTAAAAGGTCAAATATAGCCACATAAAAAAGTTACATATAAAAAAATTTATACAGAAAAAGTTGCATTTAATTAAAAACATATATATTTTGTAACATGTAAAAAATCGCATATAAAAAAGCAACATTTAACTAAAAAAGTCACATGCAAAAAAGTCACATTTCGTGTAACTACTAATTAAAAAAACACATACAGAAAAAAAAATCATTATTTCGTTTCACTATTGAATTAAAAAATTATATATAGAAATAGTTACATTTTGTGTCACTATTGAATTAAAAAGTCACATGTAAAAAAAGTCATATTTTGTATCACTATTGAATAAAAAAGCCACGTATAGAAAAAGTCACATTTTGTGTCACTATTAAATTAAAATGTCACATATAGAAAAATTCACATATTATATCGCTATTTAATTAAAAAGTCACATTTTATATAATTATTGAATTAAAAAGTTACGGATAGAAAAAATCATATTTAATTAGAATATGACTTCATTATTCTGTACATGCCTTTCTAATTAAAATTAAAATAAAAAGTCAAAATGCTATCCTTCAAGCAATTTTCCCTCTAAAAAAAAAAAAGTGTCACGAAACTTATCGCTTTTGAGACTTTTGATTAGTTGATTAATATTAAATGGTCACATTTGTGTGAGTGTTTAATTAAAAAGTTAGGTATAAATAAGTGGTGGGTGAATGATGATGATGATGATGATTGACAACTTTTGAGAACAATGGTAAATGAAGTGGTAGAAGGAAAGAAGGAAGGAAGAGGAAAGGAGGGGAGAGGGCCAAAAATGGCATAGCACATGAAAATTTTTATATATGTGATAATCCATGAAGGGTAATTATATTATCATTACAAAATTAATTATCACACCACATTTTAAATCCATCACATATACCTTGTAATTTTAGTTGGAATACCACAATAGCTTTACAACTATAACCTAGTTATTAAAAATAAAAAAAAAAGAGTTAAAATACAGAATAAAAGTTTGTACTTTCCCGAAATACTTTCTGAGTTTTCTCCCACCACATCTATTTTAAATGGAGCTCATTCAATTCGTTCACCCGATTCCATTCAAGACGTGCATTGCACGTAATTTGTAACTTTTAATTTTATGAATTAATTAATAAATTTTACCTATATCAAGTGAAAATATTTTATTTTTTACAAAACTATTGGCTGAAAACTAAAAAAGCTAAGAACTATAGAAAAAAATAATCTAAAAATCTAAAATGATTTAATCTAATAAATGATTTGTAACTATTAATGAGGGGAAAATGAAAAAAAATTAGAAAATATTAGAAGGGGAAAAATATCCAGATATCTTGACATTATGATCATTTTGACATTGTGAAACCATATTCAGAATTAAAAGAGGAAAAAAAAAGGTTGAAGTGCCAGTACAAACTTCTACCTAAGCATATGTAGTTGAATCGTAAACATTTAAGTGAAGTCAAAAATGATATTATCCATGGACAATATCATCGTCATAAAAACTGTAATGCTAGATGATTTATTACTGTAAAATATTGCATGGGAAATCATCTATACCGTAAAATTGATGTTACCAATGTGATAGAGATAGTAATGCATGGAAAATCATTAGGGTAAAAATGTAATATAAGTATAGATCTTATAATTAATACTAAAATTGTTTTTTTCTTTTAATTTAATTAATTCATTAATGTGATTTGATTCAATTTAATTAAAATAAAATGTTACTAGTTAATGAGTAAGGACATATGAGGAATTAGAATAAATGTATAGGGCCAAAGCCGTCTAAAAATGTTTCTCCCTATATTCTCTTTTATATATAGTATAGATTTTCTCATAAAAAGCCTTATAATGTTAAAAAATAATTTTATTTTTTTGACTCTTCTTTTTTACGTTATTCAATTTACTTTGCTTGTTTTACAAAATTTACTAACCTTTTTTTAGTTTTTGATAGGTAGCAGATCAGGTGAAGGCATATATGTAGTATTCATCCTAATTTGCGACAATAATGCTGTAATAATTCCAATTTTAAATGAATTAAATCCAGCCACAAGTGATGAGGCGGCAAGGAATTTTGCAATGCAATTGTCCGCAAAAAATTTTGGGGAGGGAGATGATGAAAACAAAATTCGGGAACGAGGTGAGCAAAAAATGGAATAAATAAGGCTGGTAAAATGATTGTGGTGTAATGGGAAAAAAGAGAATAAGAGAAAAACATTTGACGGTCATTAATGTAAGTTTACTTAAGGATCTTTTAGTAAATAAAAAAGACGTGGTGAGGAGAATAAAAAGTATGATGGTAATATAATATAATTATCTATCCTTGAATATCCAGAAAATTACCATAGTTTTAAGTTTGAGCATGGGTTTTTGACGCATTTGGAATGTTTTCAATTTTTTATAGAAACCTGTGTAGAACTTAATTTCTCCTTAAATTAAAAATTACAATTAGAATGGAGTACACGTGGTGAGACAAGAAAACATGTCATAAAAATAAAAAATAATAAAAAAATAAGTGAAAAATAGGTCAGAAAAATAAAAAATAAATAAATAAGAGACAAATGGGCCATGGTCCGTGCACCGTTTTCATTGTTTATTTCTATTTTTTTATTATTATTATTATCATTACTAGAATCATACTCTCACTTCACGGCAATTTTTGGGTTTAGACGTAATTCATCCCTTTAAAAATAGTTTTCACCGTATATTTCAAAAAATAAAAAATTTGATAGTGTACTACGTAATTTTCTCAGTAAACTATGTTGAGCTCAAAATTAATCCAAGTTTTGTTATTAAAGACTAAGCCTTTTGAAATTATTTTGAGCCCAAATTCTGGCACAAACTTTAAACTCTTGTAAATAAACAACAAACCTTAAAGCCTGAGCCCAAAATTTGATTAAGCCACTCCAAACAAGCCTTGCACTACCTTAACCTGATTTTTTTACACATGTTGAAAATTTCAGTCAACTCTCAACTAAAAGTGTTGTTGCCCACTCTCCTGATTTTTTGCCAGCACTCTTCCCACAATCTCTCCCCCAATCTCCTGTGATCCTCCCAAAAAAAAAAAAAAAAAGCAACATTCTATATGTATCGGTTTACCCTCCACTCCCAAAAACACAATCGAAAGCATCATAAATCCAGCAATTCCACTCCACATTTAGCAGAAATATTCACAGTAGAAATACTCAAACACATAGGACGCAAAGAGCATATTCTTTCTACATTCACACAGACACTGCACAATAGCAAATTACAGTTATAAAATGGTCGTAAAGACCACCGTGTGAATAAATGTATATAATCAATTTGCCTTATTACAACACTAGTTCGCCGTAGTTAATAAATGTGTCACAATAGTATTTTTCATTTTTATAACATTAACCTGGTATAGCAATTAAAAAATAAAAGACTTAATTATAAATGTCAAATATATGCTACTACAAATCATTAAAAGCCAATACACACTAAATCTCAATGCTGATAAGTCTATTTTATATTAATATATCCCTCTTAACTTATCCAATTTTATATGTAATTGACCAGATTTCTACCTAATTTGTGTGAATATGGTTTTTATAGGTGAAAAGCTCAAATTAAGATAGTGCTAAGTGAAAAGGATGATTTTTTAAACCAAACTGGGGCATTACATCCAAGATGTGGCATCAATGCGTGATTGCTCGGGAATTTTGGGATGAGTAGACCAATAGCAACAAGTTTAACGACTAAATTGCCCTTTGAAAAAACTTGAAAGAGACTATTTGGGTCGTATATGAAGAGTATAAGAACCTTCGTGAAGAGTTCAAAAAGTTTTGGATATATTTAAATGAAGAAAATTCTGAAAAGGACTGTTACTGCGAGAAAAAGTCAAAACAGAGACTGAATCACGTGTTTTGAAAGTTTCCTGCGGTAGACAGCGGCTTAGCCGTGAGCTGTGCAACTCTGTAGGCCACAGGAAGGCCGAGGAAATGCGTACCATGGTGACCTACGGTGTAGCTGAAGTTATTTGACACGTTTTCTGCCTATTTTCAACATAATTGGGAATTCTAAGGTGTCCACAACTATAAAAGGGATGGGGAAAAACGAAAGGAAGAAGAGACGTGAGAAAGAGGAGAAAATATAAGGAAGATTAGAGATAAAAGCTTGAAGAGACTGAAGTGCTAGGGTTCATCTTTCTATTTCTTTCTTTATGAATTCATCTTTTCTTTTTGTTTTGCCTAGTAATATCATGCTAGGCTAAACTCTTTGAACTAGGGTTCATGATAAAACCTAATATTTCATAATTAATTTATAGTGTTCATTCTTGCAATTATTCTAGTTTGTTGGGTTGATTGTTCATTATATACGCTTATTCCAATTTGATGTTTGATCGCCATTCAATTGAGTTTTGTGATTCGTGTTGTTTTCGACATAGGCTTCATGAGTATAAGCACATGGTAGTGACCAACATAAGGTCCTATAATAGCTAGAAATACTATTACACTCTATGAAATCGTAGAAAAATAATCAACGCAAACACGACGCTCTTCCGATCTTGAATACATGCTTTATGTTCAAAGGTTAATTACAGATAATTAGTCTCACATATAGTTATAAATTTGGATAACCATCGAGAGATGCTTCCGAATAAATTAGAATGACTGATTTTCAACCCTAGGCTAAAACGTGTGAAGGCGAGCGATAAAGATTGATAGATGGAAATTGTAGTAGATTCAAGGGGTCCTAGTGCTTTAATCATCTAAATGAGTTTAGTTCTTATAAATTATTGTTTTTAATTATCTTGCATAATTTATTTATTTATTTTTTTTTTGGTTTGCAACTCAAAACTCAATTGTGCGTTTGCTAGTTTAATTTGTATTATTTGTGAAAAGTGTTTGGTTGAAGTAAATTTTAATTACCGATCCTTGTCGGTACGACACTTGATTCATCTACTATATTACTTGTTTCGACCCCATACACTTGTGGGATAAATTTGATAACAAATGCCAAATCAAATATGCTTCTAGATAACTAAGTAATAAAATATCAATCCGATGGAGTTTTATGTTTCTTGCAAATCACGAGGTCTTCATCCACCGATTTCATGCATTACTCCATTCAAAAAGGATCACATCTACCACTTTTAGGCTCATTGTTTGAATACCTAAAGTAGAAAAAGAAAATTGGATAAAATAACTAACTTGGCCTTTGATAAAAACAAACAAGAAATTCAACAAGAAAAAGAAGAAACCAAAGCCCAATCTAAAAACAAATAAGCAATACAAGAAGATCAGAGACACAAAGAAAATAACACTAGTAAGGCACTTCAACTATGAACTCGAAAATATTTTATACTTTCTTTACAATACAAAGATTAATGTGGCCATTATATGTGTTTCCTACCGGCTATGGATACTTTTATTTAGTATACATTCTCATCATCGTTATCTGTTTCTTTCTTTATCATATCAGTCATAAACTTTCCACGTGGATGCTATGTAGAGACCAACAAATATCATAATGCCACTTGTCACACATCCATGAGTTACATTGTGCCAAACAAACCTCTTAATATTGAGTTTTTCTAATATCAGTTCATCCAATTAAAGTTATAAGCTTGTTTCATCTAGTGGCGCTTTGTTTAACCTGAAGTTGGATGCACTTGGCCAATAACAAATATCTACTGTGGCAAGGCTATCCAAGGTGAATCGGCAAACTTAAATGATCAAGGATAAGCCTAGCCTACTTACTCTGGAGGCAAAAGTTGAAATGACATGCTTGAAAGGAAAGAAGAATTCAAATCAATGTCCTTTCCTATAGAAAGCATAATAGCATATATGTCTTCCCAAGAATAAGTTGAATACTCACCCATGAACAAGGTACACATGTCTGAAAGAATAATCTAAAAAATGCAAGTTAGTTAAAGCCTTACCAATAAGAACATGACCAATAACATTAAGAAAACCCAAGACCTTAAGATAACTAGCAAGATGGCTCTTAGAAAATGTTTCTGCTTGATGGACGGTACTTATGAGTAGGATAAAAATATAAGCCCTACAGGATTGAAGGAGAAATAAATCATGATATTGATAGTGCGGAGAAAGGGATCAAATGAAGCTTTAAACTTTAGTGCTCATATGTTGGATCAAGTTTTCCCTGAAGTTTGAGTTTTAAATTTGCATGTGAATTACTAACTCCATATACTAGCATGACATACCTACCTTTTAAATACAATGACAAGAAGGATTTGCATAATTGCATCTATCTCACTTGAGAATTATATCCATTCTCGTCAAGGGCAAGATTACTTTGGAAGTGGCAATCGAGGCTTAGCTTATCATCCAATTATAATTGAATCCATGCAATAATTGCATCTGGTCCAAAGTTGTAGCCGTAATTATTGATTTTTGAAGATAATTACAGAATGAAATTAGACCATGTGTAAAACATATTCCAGTTTATAAAAGCCAATTAAAATTGGACAACAAACAGAGCCAAAATTGTTGTTTATAGCAATGCCTAAGATGTAGGAGAAGTGATACTAGAAGAACAAAGCCATGCACACTTCCATTCCATCTAAAGTAATATGTAAGCTAAATACCCATTCCCCATTAGTTATTTGTTAAGACAACAAATATATACTTACAATCATGAGCCACAATGCAACTTAATACTGGATTTCTACTTAGAATCATGAGGCACGATGCAACATAACACTGGATTCATGAAACGGTTTTTCATGTTAATTTATGCTCTAGAAAATTGCTTAGGGAGAACTGACAAAATACATATTCAATTACATTTTTCTATATTGATATAAGTTAACCTCATAAATAAATACTTCAGTTACAGTGTTATATCCTGATCATTTACATTCTAGAGATTATGAAGATAATATTGTGATATTCCGTGACTGATTTTCAAGGTGAATCAGATTTGTCAGAACATAAAGGACATTTTCAGCCATAAAGTGTAACTTCGTTTTTGAGTTTTCGGGCTTTGGGGCAATTGGAATAGAGTATGGGCCATGCTCTCACAACAATATTTCCTAAGAAATAATCTTGTATATCAATCTGTTCTAGAAGAAGCGATGTATAGCACAAAATGAAGAAGAATCATTAGAAGAATTGTGCTCTAAAAACTTAGAAATAAAATATATGCTCCATACTTCAGTATGTAAACCTGCACAATTCTGTCTGTCCCTCCACAACATATGATGCATATGTTAAACTTGATAGGTGAGCCAAGACCCAAAATACCTTGGACTTGGATATTGACAAGAACACTCATACAAAGATATTTATAGATATACTCAAGAATTTCTTTAGTCCAAACAACACCAAGAGCTTATTAACTTCAAAGTTTCAAACTTGTTGCTACATATGACAGAAAAAAAGTAACAAAGCGAAAAATTTACACCTTTCAAGCACCAATATTAATTGTATGATCAAGAATGGCATACCATATCTCGCCCAGACCTGAGGCTCCACTCTTCTACACTCGCGGATTAACATTGGGAACTTGGGATTCTCTGCCTTCATATCTGTCCAATTCTTTTCCATGAATGCCCTATTAAATACATATATATATATATATATATATACACACACACATCAGAGAAGAAAAGGATCGGGAGAAGCAAAAGAATTACGGTGGCAGGACACTTATAGAAGGATGAAGCTTAGACCGAGATGAAATTATACAACCAAAAAAAAAAAAAAAAAAACATTATATTAAAGACAAATCATTCTAGGATTGAGTATTCGTAAGAGCAACCCCTGATTTCCAAGAAAATCACTTACTCCTAACTGAAGAATCTGACCCATCGTTCTTGAAGGGAGCGACGACCACTGGCAACGAGAACATTTTGGAGAAATTAGGGCAGATGGAGAACGCGGGGCTTTTGGCGATTAGGGCTTAGGAGATTAGTTAGAAAAAAAAAAATGCGGAATGGATTCTGCCTTCAAAGAAAGAAAGAAATTATCAGCCAAGTAAAAGTGCAAAGATAGATTAAAGAAAGTTTCACTAGCTTTGAGGAACTATCGCTCATTTTGGGAAAGTTTTCGAGCGGGACCAATAATATTTTTCCCGGTGCATTTTGGCAAAAGAGTTTTAACAAGTTGTTTATTTACCAGGGCAAAAACGCCCGTAGTTAACAATTGGATCAATTACTACGGTAATGAAAAATTCTATCTGGACAAATAAGTAGATAAAAAAGATGACAAAATAGAGGTGTGTACTCACGTAATAACCATTGATGAAAAAGTGATGTGATGTGTTGAAAAACAAGTTGATACCATATGTCAGTTTTATTTAAATTTTCATATCTTGTTTTGCTCAAGTAGCACAACTCGTTATGAAAAATTCTATGATTATAGCAATTGTCGTCGTTTATACTCTCATGAGTGTAAATATAACAAGCATTTTTATAACACTTAGGATGCCACAGGCAAAGACTATTAACTAATGTTTTCCTTGCCATCGTAAACACTTCATGGTAAAAAGTTATTTTTCCTCTAATAACTGTCGCGTTCAACTCCTTTTACATAATAATACCAATTACAGAATCACACTTTTCACCACACATGAGGATCATGGTTTGCTCATACATCATGTAAATAAGTACACAAATCGTGTACATCTGTTCAAAATTGATATTGGAGCAACTAAACTTCAGCAACCTATTCATGAACACGAATCATGTACATCTGTTTAAAATTGATATTTGAGCAATTAATTAAATTTATATGAATGCGTTGCTTATTTGTCTTCTCCAATTCTATTTATAGATTTGAGGGAGATTTTTTATATTTCTAAATTTCCAATTTATCATACATGTTTAATAGGTAAGGTCAGTTACTCATAATTATGAATGTTCCTAATTAAATTGTTTATGTTAATACTTTAAAAAATGTTTATGTTAATAATCTTTCTTATTATTTCTACTAGATTTTTCACCAGTGCGATACACGGGATAGAGATCTAGTAAAATGATCATAAATCAAAAGTAGTGTAATAGTGCTTTAGATAGTTGCTGACTCAAAACAATATGTATAAAAACTATGACTTGCATGAATGTAATGTGGATTGTACGATAGCTTCAATTCCCTTTGAGGCGTCAATTCCCTATTGCGTCTATAGCTTCATCTTGAAATATATATGTTGTATGTCGTAATTTTCTCTGGATCTGCCCCCTAAAGTACATGTGCTTCTTTCCTTTACATGACTCTCCATCCGATAGCAAGAGCCCAACCTGCCCAGATCCGTCACAAACTTGCATGCGCTATTGATACTTAGTTTCACTGTTTGAATCCACTCTCCAAGCTATCTTCACAAAATCCCAGCGTATGCTTTAATTAGTTTTTGAAAACACTATTTGCAGCTATAATGGGCAATTTGTCTCTTTGATTGCATGAACACGATGGTGTTATCCCTACCTATAAATAAGTGGTGGAAGAAAGGATAATTGAACAAATTTATAATACCAGTTATATATAAAACAAAATACCTGCCACAAAACTCTTAAATTTCAGGGATATTACCATTCACTATCAACTTTGTGACATAAAATGCTTTCGACACATTCACATTACTAGAACGTCAACTCTTGAAAATAGAAAAATAAAGGGCAAGAATAAAAAAGTAAGGAAAATGAACTGTGCGATTCTTAGCTACAAAAAAGCAAGGGGGAGCCGTTCTTCGAACTCAAAAATCAAATCCTTTTTTAGAAAAGACGATAATGTTCAAAACTCAACCCCCCGGGAGGTTTGTCGATCTCCCACTACATGAGAGAACCTCATGTGGTTTCCAAAACCCACCGTGGGTTATCCTATGGTTTTGTGACAAAACCTCTGGGAGGTTTTTAAACATTATCGTTAGGGGGAAAAAACACCCAATACAACAAATCATGGTAGTTCATTGAGACGATAAAACATAACAACTTGATATAAGTAGTTTAAAAAGGGGGGGATCACTTCTAATTATGTATCTAACAATCTTGAAGAGATTATGCACAATCCAATTACCATTAGACAGGGATACCACGAAAGGCAACCCCATCAAGTTGCATTGATTTCCATTTGAAGCATTTAACCAAGGCAAGAAATGGAAATCAGTATTTTAAAGTTGTTTGGAAGTGTTAAACATGGAAAAAATAAATAGCATTACCTAACTGAAGAGGCAAGGTGGTCTCTCCCAATACCAATTTGCACAGAATCCAGAATCATGTCTAAAACCACCTCATGTTGATCTATTTCATCGAGTACTTACCTGACGTGTCATTATAAAACATTGTCAAAGAGGTTCTGTAGAGTTAATTGTCAGTAACATGTCAAAATCGACATTATCAGCCTGAAAGGGAGAATTGAATTCAAGGCATATCAATTAAGAGAAAGGGAAAAATGAAAGAGATCAATTCCGATCAAAATCCTTTCAATCCCAAAGACCGCAAGCTCAAATATTTATTAACAACCTTTTGTAGTAATATTGAAACAATGATCCAATAAGTTTTTCGATGTAATTAATTTATGTCCTTTGTCACCAACCAGTGCAACTATATAATGTTCCTGTCAAAACAAAACTCAAAGTTCAAGTTGTGTGACCAAAAACCAATCTAGAAATAGATGCATTTGCAAGCAAAAAATGCTATAATTAATTCAACTTCTTAATTATTAATAATAATACATTAAAGAATCTAACAAACAGAGGCTATAAGCTTCCATGGTATTGCCATAAAGCTAAAAAAGAAAACATAGAAAATGCCCCAAAAATTATTTAAGAAGAGAACAAAAAATCAAACGTGCATGAAGGGGGTGGGTTGGGTAATTTAATGTACAGGAACTCTTTGGAATTCGCCACGCATGAACCGCGTTGTAGAACTGAAAATTAAAACACCAAGACAATCATTTCCTCTCCGAATAACTAAAGAATTAGAAATTGATAGAAACAGGGGTTTCGAATGAGAGAACAAAATCACAGAATATTCTCCCATTGCTCCGAACTGATCCAAGAACAAAATATATCAGGAAATAAATTGCTGTGCATATGTTGCATTTGAAAAGCATTAACATTAATAACTCAATATGTTCTCCTTGAAGAGATTGTTCCTATAAAAACTGATAGAAAAAGAATGCCAGTCAAAACATGGAAACAAATAAATTTAACACAAATTGTAGAAACAAAAGATTACTGTTTCAGGCTCCATCTGTAAATGGGATGAATCAAGCAATTTTATGAGATATACAATATGGTGAAAGAAGCCAATAATTGCTGAGAAGCATAAGGAAATAATCACAGAAAACTGGTATGCAACACCGAATTTAGCTACGCTGCCTTACCTATAATTTCCCAAAATTGGTAGCCCAATACACACAATAGCATTACAAATTTGAATTACCAATGACGACGGAATTGAATGGAAAAGAAAAAACAAAGACTAAATATGAACTTAAAAATTAGATCAAGATACTACATCACAATAGTATATACGCCGAAGCCACATTTAATTTATATTTAAAAAGTAGAAATTGATCAAAAATATCTTTATCCACATTGTTTGAGACACAAAATTAAGACAAATACTTTAACACTTTTTTTTCACTAAAGCTAGGAATAGAAACCCATCAAATTATCTAGCAAAATTCAATCGAAAAGGAAATTTCATCACACAAAAAGGAATTGATAAAACCACTTATTTTCTAGAAACATAAATGCAATAAAAAAGGAAAGAGTCTGTTAAAATAAATATCAATTTCATACACATACCTCGGGTCCAGCGAAAAAATTTTAAGGCTTTGAGCATCCAAGGGTTTGTCATTCTTCGGAATCGTCCATTCCAGCACTATTCGGATCTTAAATGTTCAAATTGCCTCCAAAGAATGGAAAAAACATTGAATCGATGGATTAACCCTATAAATCAAAAACCAATTTAACCAAATAGGGTAAAAGTTGGGAGAGAGGCGCTCAACTGGATGACGGTGGCTGAAACATGTAGGGTTGAGTGGAGATATGGGCCCACCTGAATAGAAGCCCAAATCGGATTAGTGTGTAGGTGACATCATGGGTGACGTCAGGGTGTGCTTAGGCGGGAAAAATTAAGAATTAATGCTTACTAGACAATTGAATCTAATTGTGCCAGACAAACTCTCATTTAATATATATATATATATATTTTTTGTACCATGTAACATTCTAGTATTTATTATAACAACTTAGCAATATTCAATCAAAAAAAGAAAAAAACTGACACTGTAATTGTGCAAGATTACGTTAGCCAATCCATAGATCCATACATTTTCTACGCACAATCTCTATGTCTTCCAACTCAAGACTTTTCCCCGTAAAGAAAAGCTAGAAATATTTTTTTCCATTGAGAATTCAATTTAGGGAAAATTATAGGGAGGATTGCATTTAGATTTTAAATTTCTAAAATCAGCGCCTTATTTAGAATTTAGAAAATTAGGTTTTTCATATTGAAATTTAAGATAAATGAGAGAGAGAGAGATTATGTGCATATATTGAATAATAAATATATTGAATAATATATATTCATTTAATCAAATATTATATATCCTTTCTTTACGCCTAATAATAATAAATAAAAAATTGATGCCTATCTAAAATATAAATTGATGACTATTACAATTCCTTTTTTAAATTCAATTTCATTGTTATCAATACAACTTATTATATTTTAACACGTTAAATCTCAAATTTATCTCCCTAATATATCATTAATACATCTCTAATTTATCTTCTTTTTCAAATTTGAATTTCCAAATTTATCTCCCTAATTTATCATTAATCCATCCCCAATTTATCTTCTTTTACAAATTTGAATTTAGTTGATGCTCAATCAACCAATTTTTATCCTTTTCTAAAATTGGATAAGTGGTCATTTTATGTAAATCTTAATACATGTATACATGTATATACATATGCAAGTTTCTTTTTTAATTTTCTTTTCATTTTCCATTCTTGTTTTTTTCATGATATGAAAGTTTTTGGATAGATATTGTTTTGATATTACAAGATGCATTACACAGTTGAATAAAAATTTTGTTAATCATCCATGTGGATGCTTCCACCAGTTGTATGGTTTTTAAATCATGACTTTGATAATATAAATTGTAAATTAACTTAACCAATATCACCTTCAGTCTAAGATAGTCACATATTACATATAGCGCTTGTTAACATAAATCAATTCACCATTAATTCGAAATATTAACAAGAACTATTGTCATAACTTATAGAAATCATTATCACTGAACAATTTCAAACTCTCATTAATATAAGCCATAGAAATCATTACAAAAAGAAGAGTGTCATATTTAGATGACAAAGTTATAGCATTAATCCTGGTCACACTAAGGTCACACCAAGGTTGTTGCCTCATTTTATTTCGTTCTCTAACACTATTTTTTTTTTTTAAAAGAAGGCTAGCGAGACATCTTTTCAAGAATTCTATCATCAACTATCATTGCATCACCACTTCAACAGCAACCAATCACAACTGTAAGACGCGATCGTCCTAAAAAGTTACACTCATTGCACATAACTAAATTAAGAACGTCAAACATAAATCCCATGAAAATTCAGAAATAACAGAAGTTAAAGCAAAATATACAAATCAAAGATTCATTTATAGATAAGAATTCCTACATGTAATATCTACCACCAGCTCCATCGGAAGTATTACTGAACCTCTTCTTCGTAAAAACAAGTTATAGTTATCTGTGATGATAAAAGAAAGAAATTAAAAGTACAAAGCATGCTTTTCCTGGCATGTTACCATACCACCACAATAATATAGGTACGTATGCTAAGAATATAGAATACAAAGCATTGAAGCATTAGCGAATTCACACTAAAAAGCCACAATAATGTCATATGTCCAAGTGTAGAAACAATGGATAATCGAGAAATGGAGTAGACAGAAAAAAAAGAAAGAAAAACTATTAAAAAAACATACGTGGTCACAAAACTAAAAATTGAATTGAGTTCATACCTTACATCCTAACGTACTAAATCATCTCCCACCATTTTTGAAAGCAAAAGAACATCTCTGCAATGAGTAGATAATGTCAATAATCAGACAAATTACAAACATAACTACAAGTCACATGTTTCATCAACCATTGCATTGACAATTACGAACATCACAACATCTCGCATACCGCAATTCCACAAAGAAATTATCAGAAGAATCAAATCATTAGAAGAATAAAATCCAAAATCAGAAATTTTATCGTAGAAATCTGGGATTGCTCTCTAGTTTGAAAGTTATGTTCTTTAATTTTGTAGAATGGACAATGAAACAAGAGGTATGAAATGGGGAGCGAGAATTGCATATATATAGACACACAATACAATACAATACATTTATTCGTTACTATATTATTATATTAATTAATCACTAATAATTATAATTGATTTTTAGTATTTTAGAGATAAAACTACAAATTGCACCTCATTTAGGCAAATTCCATTTTTTGGCATGATTTTTGCAATTAGCAATTCTAATACTTTGTACTTATTTAATTACCCCTTCAAGTTACCTCATTTAGCTCATACCTTAATTTTCCTCGTATATATAGGATAGAATAAATTATAAATTCTTCACTCAAAATCCCTACGTCTTCACACACATACACGAGCAATAGACAAACACTCAAATAATTTGGTTAGCTTTTCCCTTCCTCTCCTTTGTGAGATACACGGCCACACATGTGCATAAACCTTTGCAAATTTTTATGATACTTTGACTTCCAGCACACTAAGTTCATAGCCACCATCCTTTGCACATGCATTCTTGTTTCGATTTACATACATGAATTTACAAGTAATTATTGTACACTGGAAGTTATCACCATCCACGCCTCATTCATATAGACAACTTTGAGAAAAACACTGCATATATTTAGATATCTATACATAAGTATACATATACGCCATAGGCCCATAGCTAAGCTCTTACATGAGAACCATAACCATCGTCTTGCTTGACTAAGTTTTTTCACAACTAGCATCTACAAATTTACCACTGTGCCTTCATCTTAAACCTTTTTCATGGCCAAAACCAAAGAAAACAGAGGAAATAGAAATCAAAGACCATTCAAACCGTAACCTACCATCTCAAGTTCCAACCAAAAACTGACTCAATTCTTGTTACATTTTTCAACGTGATGCTACCATAGTTTTCCTTAAAGAATCACCATTTTTAGCACCTTCGAAACAACTCTCCCACCTCTCCTTGCGTCTCGATAAATGTATGGAAATGGGGGGTTGTGTGGTAAATATACAAGACTATTCAATTGCAAAGCAAATCCCTAAGTTAGTTTGGTTTATGTTTCAGTCCTAAAAGTTTTTCAAAGTTTCTATTTAAGTCTTTTAGTTTTTGCTTTTTTTTTTTAAATTGGCCTTTAGTTTCTAGATTTTATTAAGTCTTTCAAATTCCATATTCACCCGATTAAACTAGAAGATTTTACAATAATAAATAATTGTGTTCTACAATCTCCTAATTTCATTCCTTTAGGCCTCTTGTCTTGTAATTCTTTTCAAATTAAACTCTGAATTATTCAAGACCTTTATTTTAGGTCAAGTTCCAAACTTTGTCTTTTAACATCATTATGTTTTAGTTTATGTTCTAATTTCCATTTAATTTAGAGATTTAGATTTTTTTCCTTTTTCTATGTATCTTATATTACACAATTAGAAGTATTTTAATTAGTTGTGGTTCGAATTAATGTACAGTAGATAGATACTTATATTTCAAGAGATCCTGAATTCGAACCACACCTCCCCTCCCCTCCCCTATCCTATGTCCTCTTTGTATCAAAAAAAATATATTTTAATTAGCTTCTCAATTATTTCGAATATAGAGCAAATTCGAAAGTAATAATATTAAGATTCTTGTCTGTTCTTTATAGAAGAGAAGTGAAATATAAAGGAGTAGATTGCTTTTGCCCATTAGCTCACGCTCAAAAGACTTGAGGTAGGCTCACTTTTCTAGAAAAGTTATTTTAAAAATATGCGCAATATTAATTGATTTATACTATGCGTATGCATATGAATATGTTATTTTATGTGCCTATTACATGCATGAGCTACTTTGCTTTATGCTTAAGACGAGACGAGACTAGACTATTTATTATATGTATGTATTACTTGATTATTATACTTGCTAGTATTTATATGTTTTATAGCATGAGATGAGAGTCAGAAACCGTCAGAAACCATCGGAAAATTGCATTTACTATATGATACTTGTTTTCGAGTAAAGAAATTTCCTAAGATATTCATATAGATACATGTTTATTGAGTATTTCTATAAAATACTCATCCTTTCAAATTAACATTTTATAAATTCTTAGCCAGAACAAATGTGTTAAGCAGTGGTGGCACTATATTGAATTAATCCTATTTTAAGATAAATTAAGCATCATTTAATTATTTTTTTTGAATACTTCAAGGATATTTCGAACATAATACTTTTTTATATATTGATAAGTTTTTAAAGTTATTATCATTATAAGAGTTGTTTTCCACATTATATCCAATGTTGTTTAGAAAGAAAATATTTTAACGTTCTAAGTACTTATTGATTTAGATAATAATAGATGAGATCCAGGGTGATTCTACAAGTTATTGTTGCAAATCTTCGATTAGTTTCACTTTTAATGGTATATTTCAAGACTTTGTATAATTTTAACCTATTTATCTAAAGAACCCGGGATCTTTAGAAAACTTCCCCACAACGAACTTTGAATTAGAAAAATATGGCCCAAAAATGCTAAAAGGGAAAGTATGATGCAAAAACACAAATGGCGATTGTTGGGATAGGCTGCTTGCAGATTTGCCATGGGGTTTTCTATAAAAAAAGATCTGGTTTCAATTTGAAACGAGATCTGTTCATGTGGCACTTAGTTAGCGCCACATGAGAAGTGAATGGGGCCCATATCTCTACCTCCATGTCCCATTCTCCACCAAGCACCCATATCCATTTTTTCCTCCCTGCCATCTCTTCAATCTCCACTGTCCCATTTCTTTCGCAGAAAAATATGGAACAAAACCTCCAGAATCCCACAACCACCACCTCCGCCGCGTCGGAATCCCAAACTACCACCTTCGCCGCCGCCGCCGCTACCCATGAATTTCCCGACGACATTGACATCTGTTGTTCCACTCCTTATGTTAGTTCACCGATCTGTCCTGGCCAAGGCAACCCAGTTGGAAGGTTCTATTATAGCGCCCCAGCTAGTCTTATGCATTTTGTGCTTTCAACTAGTTCGGTTTCTTCTTACGGCGTTGAGTCCTCGACGGCAGCATGTTAGTTTGAGTTTGATTTCTTGGTGCCACTGACCAACGACGGAGCACCCTCAGGATCCATGAGTTTTGCCAATGAATTGTTCTTGAACGGCCAGATCTGACCTATGAAGCTCTCTATGCATCTCAAAAGGCACCAATTTCTGGCTCCTTTGATAGATTTTGATGAATCTGAAGACATTGAGAACTTCGAGCGGGAAAATGAGGGGATATTCATATGCGGGAGGGAATCAAAGTTGCAGGCCGGATCGTTGCGTAGGAGGACTAATGAGGGAATATTTATGCTGCTCTGACCGACGGTTGGGTGGGTAGAAGACGAAAGGAGGAGCAGACGCATTTGAGAGAATAAGTGTTTTTTTTAATCAATTTGTGAGCCCCGTCCACTCTCCACTCAGTGGTGACTATTTGGAATCAGATCTGTTTTTATAGAAGAGTAGTGATAGGTGTACAAACATCTCGAGCCGAGATAATGCCCGATGCGAGATATCGCGAGAAATTGACCACTCCACAACCAACCCGCACCCTCCCAAACCCCTAAATTTGTCTCTCGATTTGGCCATTTCCTCCTCTCTGTCTTTCTGCTGAAACCCAAAACCTCATTGCCTCATCCATAAGCCCTCTCCAGTGAAGGCGTCTGGAGGAGTTGCCGGCGAGAACAAGGAACGCTGGCTGACCGGGACTAATGAAGTAAGAGCCGTGCGACCGAAGTGAAAGACCGATTGGATAGAAGAGCGAAATCTGGTGGAGAAGAGGGTGAAAGAGCTAAGTTTGGTGACCCACATTGCCCGGATTCAGGTGTCCGGTGACCATAGATGCAAGTAAGAGTTCCGGTCTTGTATCTTCTTTCTTTTTTGCGAAAATTTGGTTTTACTACTGTGGGAATTAATCTGCGAAAATTTATTGCTGAATTTAGTAGTGTTATTCTTGAATTTCCACATACTTTGTTTCTTGAATTTCAAGCTTCACCAAAGAAGCTCTAAAAGTTTGTTCAGTGACTTTGTATTATTATTATATGATGATTATCATGTGATGATTATTATCATTATATACATAAAGGAGACTATGTGCTGATTATTATCATTATATACATAATAATTATATCTTTTAAATCCTATCAAGGTGTTGGAGAAGAGAAAAAGGGGGGAAAAAAGAGCCCCAAGTGACAGAAAGCTCAAAGCTTGAGAACCATGTCAAATTAACCCCTTAATGTATGCATTTCTGTAAATGTTCTTGTGATTTTGGGGTACTTTAAAGGGGCCAAAATGGAGAGATCAGTGAAGGAATAGAAAAAAATAAGCAGTATGAGCGGATAGATTACAAGTAGCATGATAAGAAGTGCCCCACATGTACACCTAAAATTACACTGAGTGCATGAACAAAAGATATGCAGAACCAATGGATAGATGATAAAATTATTCTTATTTTTTTAACTATTGATTGTGGTAGATAAAGAATGAGCTAGTAATATTATTAGTCTTGTCTTTGCCTTGGTGGTCACTTGAGAATATATTGTAGGGTGTCGTTGTGAATTAGTTATTTACTAGCCTATCCATTAAGGTAAAAAGTGAACTAGTTATTTTCTTTGCCCTTCTAATCCTTAAACTTTATGTTAACTAATCATATAGATAGATGATGAGATTAGTCAGGCCCTGTTCTATGATGTTCAAGGAAAAGTGAAGCTGGTTTGTGAGAAATTTTTCTGTCATTTATGGTCTAATTTGGAATTTTCTTTGGGGTTGTCAACTGTAGTATCATCATCACAGTCTCTGATTGCAACAGTCTCTGATTCTGTGTTGGTGTTTTTAACTTCTATGAGTGCTGATGATGGATTTGTTGAAAAGAGGGCAGAAAGTGCAGAAGAAGAAAATGTAGAGACTGTTTTCATAGAAGATGGTGAGCCTAAGGTGCTGGCAGTTGGAATGAAATTCAACAATTCTGCAGAAATGTATGAATCTTACAAAGATATGCATATTACATTTGCTTTCAAGTAAGAAAGAGGAGCAGCAAGAAAGGTAGCGATGGTGTGCTCCGGAATGTGACGTATACATGTAGTAGGGAAGGTAACAGACAAAACAAGTCAATCAACGCGTTAAAGCCTTGCCTAACAGCACAAACGGGTTACCATGTGGCTGACAATGGAGTTCCTCTTATTTACAAAGTAGAAGATCAAGCACTACACATGTTGATATGGATACACAAGTTATCTGTATTGTTGCATTATTATCTTCGCAGATTATATCAATAGAGCTTATTTCCTTGAATTTCCTTTTGACCGTGACTTTCATATGCTTTTTCTTAGTTCAATTTTATGTTTGAAATATGACATACATCACAATGCAGATAAGGTAGCAAAAGATAAAATTAGGACATATTATGGCTTGTATAGGTATAAGGTACGTCAACATTGAGTTGTGCAACTCAATGGAGTTAATGAATTACAACTACTCAATAGAGTTAATAATTTCAAGTTTTGAGTATTGAGCCATTTTTAAGAATAATTGCACGGTAAGTTACATATCCATTTCCCTAGTTGCTACAATAACCCAAATGTGCCGTCTGGGACCTTTGCTGATGTAACTGTAATGTATCATCGTCCTACACAAACCAGCCACCACAATGGATGTGCACCACGCATCCCAATATACCTAATTCTGTACAATAAATACCGATAGATATATCAAAGTCCAGCACCAATAAAGAGAGCTGTGAAAGAAAAAATAGGTAAAATAATGTTATGAGATGGCATGAGATTTCTATAATATGCGAATTGAACTAAAAATTATCTTGATTTCAAGAAATTAGGTAATCAAATGTCAACATCAAATTATTTAGTCTAAGTTGAATATGATTCCTTGCTGAAACCACTATAACAAGACATAATCAAGCCAAGTAGAAAATGTCAAGAGAATGAAAAATTTAAAGGAAATTCTGTACAACATTTATGTTAAGTCACGTCTTTAACATGCAAAGATTCATTCTTTATGATATGCCTATCACGGACAGATCCAACACATAGTGAGATTGTTTATATGCTATTCATGATGAAGTATGAGTTTCAGTTTACCAATACAAGTTTGGCCTGTTGGATGAACCAATGACTTCTTTGCTATCTATGCTTTCAAGCACTTGTCTTTCATCCACAATCTGTTTTTCACAAGGGAAGAAAAACTTCTAAAATAAGAATCCTAGTTTTTCTTGGATGAAACAAGCATGTCTTGTATTAAACGACGCTCTTCCGATGCATTGAAAACCAAGTCCATCTTCCGTGTTCAATCCCATTAATGCATCCTAAGCTTACCAAAATTTCATTGCAGCTAAAATTAAAATACTAAATTTACCATTCATGAAGTAAGTCTAAATTCATCTCACTACAATGATAAACCATGCATAAAATGGCCACAATTGACAGTGACACATGGAACACAGTTTGATATATAAGATAATATTAACACATGGAATCATCAAGGTCTCTTGCATTAGTACATATCGCACACAATTAAGAAAAGAGACACAACGGAACCTTCAAGCTTACGGATCCATCATCAGAACAATGCCCTCTGGGAGAATTTGTTAGAGAAATCCCACTTTAACAACTTCTATTGTTAAATTTTCTATGAACACACCATCTATGCTACCACAAACGAACTTTAAGAAGACAAACAAACTTTAAATTTTTTGGAAATTACATCTATCATACCAATAGCCTATCAAATCATTTTTTCAGTAGTATATAAAGATATAAGTGTAACTGAGTTTTTTACTTCCATCTCTCAATCTATTCCAGAAAAGGGCAACCTATCAATACACTTCAGCAATGCAAAGTGGAAGAGACATAGCAAACAAACATATATACACAGATGAAGTCCAAACATTTGAGATTTACAAATTTTACATGGCTCCTAATATAAACTCTCCATCTTGAAAAATCATGACTTTTTCACATTCATATTTCAGTTTTGTCCAATTTGTTTTTCCTTCTACTAAAAGTAAGTCTAAAATGCTGCATCTTACAACATAATGTACATAGATATTACAAGAACTCAGATACCAATAGAAAACACTACCAAAAATCAGAGCCTTATCACACAAATTACTCAAACAATACATTATTCTTGCTAACAGCTGGAATTTTTTTTGGTTGACACCTCGAATTCTAAGACATGGGATTTGCCTTTTTTTGGTTGAAAGCTTGAATTCTGCCTAACCACACAAACACAATAAAAAAAATGATTTCATGCCCAATTAATTACAAACTGAAATGAATAGCCCATGTATTACTCACCCGCTGGAACGATTCAAAAGACGAGCGGCGAGGATGACCCTCGACAAGCGGGGACCGGCAACAAGTGGTGAGCAAGGAGGCAAAGGACGGCTGGAGATCCGTTGTTGGGGTTCTTGAGCTTACAGATCCCCTCTCTTCCATCTTCCAGCGAGGGGAATGAATGGAGGGTTTGATTCAAATGGCGGGCATGTTTGTAAATTTGACCCCTCGAGTTTTCTCTCGGGCAGCCAATATGGAGTACACTTACCATTTTTCTTTATATAAAAACTCGATTTGCCATGGGCCCCTGTTAAAAGTTTACTTTTTTCATTTTTATTTTCATTTTTTATATGTGACTTTTATTTTTTTCTGAAAAAAGTTACATTTATATTACTACTTAATTAAATGATCACATATATAAAATTTACATCTAATTAAAAAGTCTTTTGTAGAAAAGATGACACATTTAATTAAAACAGCAACATAAAAAATTAAAAAAATCACATTTAATTTTAGAAATAATGTATTGAAAAGGCCACATTTAATTAAAAGACTACATATAGAAAAAGTCACATACTTAAAAAAATGCGCAAATTATTAATAGGTTGTATATTGAAAAAGTCACGTTTTATTAAAAGGTCACATGAAGAAAAAGTCACATTTAATTAAGAAAAGTCACATATTGGGGAAAAAAAATCATATTTAAGTAAAATGTTGTATATTGAAATAAAGACAGTTTATTAAAGATTGCATAAAGAAAAAGTCACATATAGAAAAAATTCACGTTTAACTAAAAAAAGGTCACATGTTGAAAAAAAAAATATTTCAGTAAAATGTAGTATAGTAAAATGTTGTAAGTATATTGGAAAAAGTCACACTTTATTAAAGGGTCACATAAAGAAAAAGTGACATTTAATTGAAAAAGTCACAATAAAAAACTAAAAAGTCGAATTTAGTTAAAAAAATTCACATGTTAAAAAATCCTATTAAGAATAAGGTCGTAAATGGAAAGAAGTCACACTTTATTAAAAGGTTGAATAAAGAAAAAGTCACATCTTATCTTATCTATTCTATCTCTTATATCTATATATTCCTAAATCAACAGTAGCATAAAGGCTTTTTCCCGCATAAATGGCTTGCTGACTTCATGCGCGCATCACTAACTACACCAATCTTTTATTTATTTAATCATTTATTCATTTTTTTTTGCATTTTTTCCCTTCAAAATGCATTTTTCTTTTTTCGAGTTTCCCTTGATATATGTGTCGATCTCCTCTTCTACAAACCATATGTATCCTTCGACTTAGCTGCAACCCATATATATCCTTCGACTTTTCCTTTTCTTTTCCAATTGCCTACAGATCAACCTTCCATATTTGTGGTTCTTCATTACCTATTGCATCTCTAATTTTAAGAGTCACATTACTATTCTAATTTTGCGCTTCAAATATGTTTACGGTTTTGTTCATATCCTACTAGTTCTGAGGATCTTACCATTTAGGTTACCTAATTGGAAAGGATCTTGTGTACATATTCAATTCTCTTACAGTCCAATTTCATCATCTTTATTTAATAGTTTCTCAATTGTATAACTTTAATTGTTAATATATTTTTATAGCTGATTCCTTAGTAGATTTTTTTTGCAATAAATCTGTTAATCCTAACATCTACTACTGCTCTTATTAAACTCATTTGTTATCTCTTGATTTTCCCCTACATATAAGTATTAGTTATTAGAAATTTTATTTCTATCAGATATCACATTGTTATCTCTTGATTTCCCCCCTACATCTAAGTATTAGTTGTTGCAAATTTTGTTTCTATCAAGTATCACAACATCGGCTGATGTTACTAATGACAAATAATATTGTTTAACAAGTTAAATGGATGATGATTGATTCTTAATGCATTTCCATAGTTTCCTTTGAATAAATATAAATAGTATTGTTTATTATTTGATATGTAATGTGATATATTCGTCCTATTTTCAACCATATCATTTTTTTTGACATCCCATTTAGTGAGACGATAAGTATTCATAGCTTTCAAGTTCCTAACACATGTAAATAATTTTCATAATTATGTCTCTTTTGTCTTTAAATTTTTTTCGGTATATCTACTCGTGCATCGCACGGGTGCGAATACTAGTTATTATCTAATTTAAGAGTAGTCTAGACTCAGTTTTGGTGCCTATTAACACTGACGTCATTATTACATCCGCATGTTGTCATTTTTATCTTTTTTTGTTTATCCGGTTTCTAAAATTTGTTTATGTGCTTTTACCATTTAGCAATTGACCTAAATTCCAAAATCGCCTTTCACTTTGTCTTTTCCCTTTATGCATCTTGTTCAATTCTAGTGATTCAATTGCGCCAAAATTCCTGAATCTAATTTCCCCGTTTTTGGCTTGGCAGTCTAAGCTCCTCGCACATCACTTTACTATAGTTGCCTTGCCATCGTTGTCGGTATCTTTTGGATGAGTTTTGACTAGTAGCCACGTAAGGGTTCCTCTCCTAACTTCTATTGCTTATGATTGCTCCTCAAAACGAACCGGTTCTTCTCCAAATTCTCTTGCTTATAATTGCTATCAAATCAAATTTATTAGATTGGTTTTGGTAGAGTTTTCAAATTAGTTTGATGAATATATTTTGATTTTGTTCTTATTCGTTAACAATATTGAAATAATCTTATCTACCAAGGATTCTGAAATAGTAACAATGTTGAATAATAAGGATGATGGTCAAATGAATTGTGACCGGATGTCAATATGAAGTTTGAGCTATGTGTTTTGATTCCACCTAATATTGATTAATGATGATGCAGGCCATTTACTCTGTTTCGTGACAATTAGTCATGCCATTATTTTTTAATCAAAAGTGTTCATTATTGAAGTGTTCTTTAATCAAAAGATTTCATTGGAGTTTTTGATATTTTTTACTTTGAAGATGGTTGGTCAGTTGGACTTCTAACGAGGAACAATAATAGGAACATACTTAGTACTTCCCATAATTTAGAATTTTTCAGTTTGTTGGTCAAAAGATATTTTACTGAGTGGGAGATCTAAATATTTTACTTGAATGTAATATCATGTAATACCATGGTTTACATGCAATTAGAGATTTAGCCTCCTTTGTATTAGAAATTTTTAATTTTTAATGTTAAATTGTGCTCCTTTTCTAACTTTAAGATATTATTATGGGTTTAGCGATTATATATATTAGAAATTTTGTTATTAAAATTGTATTTTTGGCATAATTGGTCATCTTTTTTTTTACACGGAGTCATAGATATTCTGTGATTAATCTCTGCATCTCATTACTGTCTATTAATATATCAATAGCTATTCGTTTATGGTCATTTAAACTTGCCTCTAAATATTATTATAATAATTTTCTATTAGTTTGGTTGTTTGGATAATTAAAAATATGAGTAGGTTAGTCTCCAAGTTATCTCCATTCCATTCCATGGAATGATGAATCTTGACGTAGCTTGAGATGCAGGTTTGCTTTTCTTAGCATCCCATGCTTTCGTAAGCGTACATGTGGTGTCGTATTTGTTTTGGTTATATGTTCATGTTGAATCATATGCTTACATATTCATTTATATATTGATCATTATTTTGCAAAATGTTGGTATTTAAGTAGTTGCATTCAAATTAATGACTTCTTTAACTGATGGAAAACAATAACAGGATTATGAAGAAATAGCCAGTCTTTTTGAATCTTTAAGAAACGTTGAGGAGGAGAAGCCAGTTTTGTGTCCTAAGAGATTGCTAACTGAAACTTGTGATGATAGTGCAATTGGTGATAATGGTGAATTTGAAACCTTGAACATGTTTTAATGGTTTATAAATTGAGAAGTTCATCTTATTAACTATGATAATTCAAGATTTGAATTTATTGATTAATGTGAAAAATGCAGAAAGGGAAAACATTAAATGAGCTCTAAAGATGAATTGCACATGGACTTTACATGATCTTCAACCATGTTGTTTTGAACTTATGAATGAAAGCTATGAATTGAACTTTCATTTAATTTGTCTTATTATATTTGAATGCTAGCTACATGGAATGCTAGCTATTTCTGTCCTTTATCATCTGAAAATTGAAATAGATTGTCGTCACTCTTGTGCTTATAGGCTCGATAATATTTTTCAGATCCATGGTTACTTTGTTGAATTGATTGATGTACTTTTGACTTTTTTATATTTTAGACAAAAGTATTGGCGTCGTAAAGATTGCTGCCTAATGTTTGTTCAAGCTTTTGTCGGGAACTTTCATCCTACTGATCCCTAGCTACCAAAGGCGTGCTCTTGAATTTGGGTTGAGCATTCACTGTTCTTGAATCTGGGTTCTGGGTATAAACAGACAATTAATTGAGGTCGTCTTTTTCAAATGTTAGTTGCTATGTACTATGAGATACCTTAATTTAGTTTTCCTAAATATTAGTTTTTCAAATTCAATTTTAGGGTGATATATTTGGTTAATTTTTTGTCAATGATTTGTTAAAATAAATAGATGACTCTTTTATATGGTAAGTTCTTTTTTCCGCAATTTTTTTCTATAAATCAAGCACAATTATATATACGGTTTAACATATTATTATACTCAATAAGTTAACTTCAAGATCTATCTATTTTCAAGGTATAGAGTGAGACCAATTTCAAATTCCCCATTTATTTGTTTATAATATAGTCACCGATATTATCTCCATTCTTTACCATTCAATATATTGTTTTGAAATACTGTGAGAGATTAATCAAGATGGGTTGATAATTTGATATTGTTGATGATTTCTAGATTGTTGTTTTCGGTTTCTTTTACGACATTGTATAATATTTTCCATATATCCCTGAGCTCAAAATGGTTTGTTCTTTTCTTACTAAAATTATTGTAAATGCATAATTGAGTTGATGTGTTAATGAATTTTGTTCTTATGTTTTTTCCCAGTTTTTGATTTGCAAATTTCCGGATGCAAAAATGTTCTTTGGAACCATACATTTTTTTTTTTTTTTTTTTTTTGTGGTTTAAATCTAGGCAAGGTATGACGACTTATTAAGCTCTTTTTATTTTTTTATACATTTTTCGTTTTTTGCCATTCCACCAATTCATACGAACCATACATATAACCATCTTGCCAGAATATGCCCTATTCTTTGTACTCATATTTATACTTTTTTCCATTCTATCAGGTTCTCCTTGTCAGCATTTGTGTTACAATCAATGATTGCAAAGGCTATATTCAATGGCTAATTTACGTTAAAAAATTTAGAGGTGTATTCTGTGCTTCTTCATCCTTTGAATTAAGCAAACATAGCCATTAATATTTTTCATTGCTTACTATTGTTTTTTTATTTGGTCTTGATTTATATACCGTTTCAAATGTAATTATGTAAGTTGCATTTTTTTTCCTATTGTATATTGTCAAGCCTATCCATTTTTTACAGTGTGTCGTGGATCTATCCATTGTGCCAATATTCATTACTCTTGTACTTACAAATTGCATTTTTTATTATTATTGTTTTCTTTTTGGTTATAATTCAACACAACTTTTTTTTTCCATGTACTTTTGTTGTATTTTGGCTTATGGCTTCTAATTATAATACAATGTTTTTTTAATTATTAATTAAAGTTTAACAATTCTATTGTATCAACTGTATAGGTTTTGTAAAATAGGTGATTTTTAATAAGATAAGAAAATAGTGAAGATTTCAAAGAACTTCCACCCATGGTCGTGCATAAGTGCATGCCATATGTATTTCAAACTTAAGTCATGTGTATTTTTAAATTTACATTGCATGTATCCACATGGTAACTTTCAAAAAGTTTTGGGAAGGGACTCAAGAAAATATTTCTTAATATAATTAGACGCTATAGAGCTGAATAATCTTTCCAATATTTTCTCAAAACTTTCCATGATCTGAAGTAGTATTATATTATTACTATATACTAAAGTAGTATTATATTATTATCTACATAAGTACCTGAGCTTGAGCGGATCCCACCTATAGTTTCCCGCCCAAACTCAGCCTTCTTTATTTTTTTTCCAGTTTAACTTATTTATTATTTATATTGTAATTCATACATGTTGGATAATGCACGGGTCATTGGAGCACTTCACAGTGGGATGGGCTGCCATTTTGGGAATCCTATTGGTCTATCATGTTGTGATTTTTCAATCTATTATTATAACCTAAATCAAGAATAGCGATACTTACAGTACCGTAATTTTCCCGCCCTTTTTCTACAGTGTCTATTGCTACCGCACTCTTGCGATAAATTGTAGCTTACCCTCGATTTTCCTTATATGTTATTTATTTTCCTATTTTAGATGCCTGCAAATTAGGTATTCGTTTTTCCTTATATATTATATATTTCTTTTAGACGTCTATTTTCTTCTTTTCCTATTTTAGACTCCTACAAGTTGGGGATTCCTTTTGTGCATCTTCGAATATCCTCTCTTATCCACTTCAGATGCTTCCTATTCTTTCAAATTACATTTTGCATATTCACATCCGCAGACAGATTAACGCTTCATTGATTTTGGCGTTATCCACTCCCCTTCCTAATTTAATGTATTTTTGATTTTCTCTTTTTAGTATTTTTGAAATTATCTTTTATTGTAAGTATAAGTATTATTATTTTTAAATGTAACTCAATATTCATCATTCAAAAGATAAATCATCCAGTTTAGTTAGATGGCTTTTTTTTTTTTTTAATTTCATATTTTTTAATTTTTTTCCCTTGAGTTTTTCCAATATATGCAATGGAAAAATGATCCTTAGCATTTTTTATGTAGAAGTTTCAATGATAATGGTGCAGTCAATGGCGGATGTAGCCACAGGTCGGCATGGGTCGGCCCATTTTTTAAATTTATATAGAAAAGATTTTAAAAATTTATATTTAGTCCTATTAAATTTGTAATTTTTTGTGTTACAACCCTGTGTAAATTGAATTTTTGGATCCGCTATTGGTACAATCTTTTAAAACGATGAACAAAGAGTTCACAAATACTTATAGGGGAGGGGATGGGTCGGGGTTCAAGATACACATGTTCATAAAATAAATGGGATATCAATCTTCAACAACAAATATGATGTCTTCTCAATTAGTGCCCAATTTATCAGAGTTAGAGAATAAATAAAACTACTAAAAGTTGTAGCTTATTTATAATTTTTAATTTCATTTCATACTTTAAACAAGGGCTCCATGCATGAAATTTTTTTTAAGTTCCATCTTGAGTTCTAATTAACGTTACTACTAATGGCCAATTGCATTTACATTTAGTTACATTGATTAAGTCGGAAGAACAACAAATTATGAGTGTATACAACTCTGCTGCTCTGTGTTAAAAATATAACATGATCAAGTTTTATTTAGGAGGCGATATCACACATTATTGAACTTCCAAATTCTACTTTTGTATATTAGTTGCAGAGTTTGCGGCGTGAATCTATTAAATGATGATGATGATTAGATATTTTCCACTAATGCATATGTACAAAAGAAATTTCATATAAGTGCTCTTCCGATCTTTTTTAATATTTTTGAACTCCACCAGTAAAAAAGTGTATTGGTGTTGTTAAATCAATTGATATATTTATGTTTTTATATTTTCAATGAATCTACAAATATTTTTCATTCACTGTTCAACTTTTTTTTGGATATCTTTTTAACATTGTTCTTCCTGTGCATCGCACAGATGTTAAACTAGTTTATTATAGAGTGATAATTTCAATAATCTAATAATCTCTCTCTCCGGTCTCTTTTTTTGGAAGTTTATTCTTCTTTTATCTATACACACCCACGCAAACGTAGAGGATTGAAGAGGATTGAATTTGTAGGGGATGATGGCATCGCATATGGGGGGAACAGAATGGCCTCAGCTGTTTCCAATGGGATGGATGATATTTGGCTGCCGGACAATCGCTGGATAGTTTAGATTTCTCTACTTTCCGAATACTCTCACCCCAACATCACCAACTCCGCCGCCACAGCTCCGGTAGTGACAGTGGCTAAGCAGTCTACTCCCTCGGATACATAATTTATTCTAAAAAGGTATATGTATATGTCAATTCCCTTCTTGGAATTTCATCATATTTTGACTTTAATTCAATTGGTTTTATATGTGGGTTTATAATTTTTATTACTTGATTTGAATTTCTAGAGTGTGTTTTATTGAATGCTATTACGCTTTTTAGTTCTTTGAGGCCCCTTTTGGGTTCTAAACTTAAAATCCATAGCTTTTTTGAATTAATTAATCTCCTTGATGAAGAATTAAATGTTGAGGCAGACTGGTGATTCAGAGGGTTTGTTTGATTCTCATTAGTTTTGATCATTAAAATAGGCAAATTATAAAGAGGCAGAATGAGTAGTTTAGATTTAGTAGGTCTTATAAGTTATGTGGTTGAAACTGAATAGTTTTCAGATGCATTTGTTTATAAAATTATAATCCTGTGTTAAGAGGGAGGGATAATGAGAATCAAAAGTAGGCTATATTTTCCCTCCTAACTTGAAAGAAAGGAATGTTGCATTTTTCTGTTCATTTAATCTCATTTTTTTGACAAATGTTCATGAATTAATTTACCCTTAAATGCTTCTACTTGGTATCTTAGTGTTTTCATTACCTAACGAAGTGGAACACATATTGTATTTAATCTGCGTTTGAGATTGTTTTGTTTAGAATTTAGATTAACGTATTATGTTACTTGCTTTTTTTTTTTTGGTTTCATTATAACAATCTTTGCGGTACATGTGTCTTTTATTTGATTAGCCTTCAATATGTCTATACATAAATTGGTTAATGAGGGTATTCCTACAAGTCTACTCCATCCGCCTTTTTTGCCTTGTTTTGTGTTTGTAGCATAACAGGATTTAAAGATCCCGGAGGACCTACTTTTGTTTGAGTTGTTTTTACATAATAGTTTCCACTTTCGGATGATGCTAACTATTTTGAGAATAGTTTCGTAAATTAGCTGAATTTGGCATCTCATATGTGTCTACTTAAAGAATATCTAATCCATCTATATGTTCATTGGCAATGTATGATAATTATATTTATGTAAGCTAGATCATGATTATCAAACTTTTGGACATTTTACATCTTTTTTAAGGAGTTAAGCTTTGACTTTCATTTCCATGTCGCAATGTATTTTGTATTGCTTTCTAATTCTCCAAAATAGAGATCTTTACTTATAAGCACAAAATTTAGTGACTTTTACTCTACATACTAAATTTTCATTTTTTATGTATTACCCTGATTGTATTATAGTATATGGACCCTTTTCACACTTTTTCTTAAAATTTCAATGCATATTTAACAGAGATATTACTACTTCACATTTAGTGTTAGTGTTTTAATGAAGTGAAAAGGCTACAACTAGCCGACATTTAAAACAAATTATTGTAATTATGAACTTTTTTTTTAATTCAAAGGTACTTTTTATAATTATAATGAACCTTACTTTATGAGCTATTGACGAGTCTTCCTTAGATGGTTCATACCACATAAGTTTGGTACAAGTATAATTTTATTGCATGCAAATTATGTAGACTATGACTGCTGCAAGACAACAAGAATTTTTAGTGCAACAACAAGAATTTTTAGTTTTTCAGTAAGAGGCAATTTAAAGGATGTTCGGATGTTTGGTGAGTATAATAATCATCGGTTCAATATTCTGGATTTAGACATTTGGTGGCCTGTGTGCCCATTTTTCTTTTAAATTTCTTTTGGGGGGAAATTTTGAATCATTTAGTGGGTAGTATCAAGGTCTTTAGAGTGAAAAAGGTGATCCAAATATTTCATGGAAGATAGCACCTAGACTTCTAGGTAATGTGCACATGGAAATGTTCAAACTCTCTTTTCTTTTTTAGGAATTTCCAGTTTTATTTGTTATGACAGTCATAAACTAATTTGCCACATAGGACAATTTGCTACTTTAGAGGAAATTGGTTTGCTAATGCAACGACGATGAAACTTTCTTGAATAATGTGCTCCCTCAGAGTGTTTTAAATGAAGTCTATGTCTAATATAAATCCTTTTCAGGTTGAAGTTTTGGCATTTTTAAAGAGTGTAGGGGATGGATGCTGCAATTTCTCATTCCAAGAAGCTTGAAATCAGGTTCAGCTCCGATACATAACTACGATAATTGTTAAACTTTTGATTCATTGGAAACTCATAAGTATACATATAGTATGTGTATTTTTGGAAACATATAGCTTTTTTGGCTATTTGTTCGCAAGTTCATTTTGTACATACACTTAATAGAACAAGCAATCAGTGAGAAGATGGTGCTTTTAACGCAGGATGCCAAGCTTTTAAGCCAATTATTTGATAAAGAATCAATTATACATGGTAAAGAGTCTACTATAAAATGAGCAACTTCTTGAGGGAATATGCCTTAGAAGTTCCCTCTTGCATTTTATATTATTCCGCTTTTGATGATGATGTTGAGAAGGACTGTTGTGTATGTTTTTGATCAGACATTGTGTGAATGGACGAATGATGCTCTAGTGTAAAAGCTGAAATCCATTAGAAGGTGGAAAGCATCAAAAGCGGTATAATATAACATTTGTAAACCAAAAAAGTATTGAACTTTTCAGATGGTGAATGATTTAATTAATAAGTTATAATTGTTATGAACTAGAAGGAAACATACAAAAAAATAGAGATCGGAAGAGCGAACAAACTCAAGAATTATGTGTATCATTATGAGAATCCAAAACCCCTATTTATAGGTATAAGTCTAGTGTTTGGGGGTATAGTAGTCATTCATAATATAATTAAATAATTTACAACACTTCCTCTTAATGACTAATCTATACAACAATTGGCTCATTAAAAATCTTGTTTGGAGAAAAACCTAATGAGATAAAAAAACTACAGAGCTAAGGAAAAAGGGAGTACAATTGATTCTGAATAAATTTGGAGCATCCAAGATATTACCTTATTAAAACCTTGCCAGAACAACCCAATGTGATAAAAACTAGTCAAAGGAAAAAGAGTACAGCTGCTCCCCCTGAATTCCATTCACTAATGGTCCTCCTGTATTAAATCAGTTTGTCAAATCTTTAATGCTCTTCAAGACCTAATATGAAAAAAATCCTGTGGGAGAAAATCTAACTGAAAGAAAAAATATATTGCTCTTTGATGCGTCATTAAAGTTGCCTTGTTAAAAACCTTACTACGAAAACCCAATGGGACAAAGCCTCAATCAAGAAAAAAGTACATCGCGTATCTTTCTTATCTATACTGGCAATCTATACAAGAACTTTCAATTCTTTATATGCTTCAGGCATATCAAATCCTTCGGGGATTATACCATATTTATGATATTTTCATATATTGTCAATTGAACAGAATATGATATTTCAATTGTACCACCACCACATAATTAATGATGTTTTCATTTAATTACCTATTGATATTTTATTGAGATGACATATATATTTTCAAACGACTAGACTACATGTCTTAACATATAGCAATATACCGGATTGCACCTTCTTATTTTGGCCAATACTCAATGTTAATAAATGTTTTGATGAAAAATTAATTCATCATCCTCGCAATCATTGAACTTATTAATATTTATTTATTGTCGACACTATTTCTTATCGATTCCATTTGATTCCCAGTATAGACATAACACTTTGAGATCTCTTTTATTTCACTAATTTCTGGTACCTGAACCTTTTCAAGGGTTTTCTAATCAGATTTATCTATATACTCTTTTAGAGTATTACGCCTCAATATGACCATCGTATAAAATATTTGCTCTATATTCTATTTCCAGATATTTATTTTAAAATTGACCACGTCATACTTCAGGCATGCCATTAACACTCAAATTCTCTTATAGGAATTTATATCAATCTAAGTTGGAGCCTTTAATTTGGTATATAATATTGGTAACCATATAGTCATTAATCTAAAATGCAAACTATCTTACAAATTTCAGGTTTGCGTTATGCTATGCGAGGATTACAAACACGCATTTTATATATTTGTTATCAACTATCAATTCCTCACCCTAATGTTGAGAAGACTTGGCAAATGATCGACAAATCGTGTCATAACATATCATCCTTTGGAGATAAAAAAATAAATGTTATGCAGAGGTTTCAAACCTGAACATGCATTCTCAGCATTCAAAAATATCCATCTCAATTCTGTGGTGGCGCGATTATACGCAAATCGCATTTATAATCTTCAGTAAAGGGAGACTTCTGACTGTAAGCCAACTATAAAGGAGGTACCATATTATAAATTTTATTTGGCATATTATATAAAAAATAATATCGCAAGTGAAATATCAGTTTCACTTAATATCGTTATCATTAAATGGTAAATGACGTAAGGCATTTAACAAATTTATTTTGCTAACCATAGGCAACAAAATATTCCAACCACACGTGATCATAACTTACTTGGGATATAAAATTTACTAGCAAGACAAATGTATCTTTATTTTATATCTAAAAATTTGCTCACAATTAGTCAATCTAGCAAATAATCTCACAAACTTCAAGTTATGAGTTATATCACACATGTGACCTCTAGTGGATTCAAATTATAAATATCTAGATGGTCTACAAGGAAGGTGAGTAGGCCCATGGTTCACCCTAATTATTTTCTAGATACATTTGGAAACTTAGTTCCAAATTTAGCTTGTGATATTTTGGTAATCTATTTGCCTTGAGAACAAGTGATATATAAAATCTAAAAACCTTCCCGTTCTTTAAATTATTCTCAAAATTTTCATTATAAAAAAAAAGGATGGTCAAACCGATCATGCCAAATAAAAAAAACTTCCGGTTTAACAAGAATTCTCAAATAATAACTCAACTTCTTGTTGAATATATTTAATAAAATCTACGAGATTTTATATGATTGTCCATAAATTTTTAACATGACATCTTCATGATTTTTGCTAAAATCAATTGGGAAATATCACTATATTTATGATATAAGATTACTTGTGATATTTGTCGAGAATTATACTGCGAGAATTGTACTGCATCACGAGTACAATAAAATGCTCTTTTACAAGATATATTCATGAAATTTTCAGGATTTCAAATAGAAGATTTATGAATATCAAATCTATCGAAATCCTAGAATCATTACGATTCTATATTATTCCAGAATGCCCATAGCAATCTCATTTTTCAAGAGCAATAAATTACTCTTTCAATTTAGATTCAATAATTCTACTCTTATGGAGTAATTAATATTAATCTAGTTAAACTATCACTTCTTTATGAGTATTAGTCTAGCATTCTTCAAAATCATTCAAACTATAATAAAAAGAATCATTGAAATGTTAGACGTAATAATTTTTCACTTTAATGATATGTAATATTTAACTAGAATGTCAATGTATTGTGCATTTCTCCATGAAAATACAATAATGAATCTCACATATTTTGCTCTTCAAGAGCACAAGATATTCAACTGGAATATTATATTTTATGGTATTTCTTCAAGAAATCTAACAGATAACACGTTCTATGACTCTCCTACAGCCTACCATATTCTTCCAGAATATGAGATATAATTGTGAATCTTCCTATATAAAAAAATATCATTTTACATCATATTAATCTTCCAGATTATTAATGAATTTGAGACATTTTTCTTTCTTCAGGAAATCACAATAATAGGAACAAAATTACACTTATTCAAGATATACAACAAAATGCGATGTAATAATGTTCAAGATCATTATTAAAATTCTGAAGTCATTAATTCTTAAGAAAATACAATCAATAATATATTATTTTCTAATATATTTGGCTTTTTAAGAGCAAATTTATTTTATCTATAGCAGTCTTTTGGATCATTAGTAGATTTCAGAAATAATAATTTTTTGGAAAACACGGCAAATATAAATTGATAATTTACTAATAATAAATTAAACAATCGTATATTATATGTCAATTAAAATTAAAATATAATAATTTAGATAACCCAATTGATTATCCAAAATAAGGGTCACCAATGATATCGTAAGAGTATACGGATTTCTTTTATAATATAAATAAATTCACCCATTTACTCCATCTGTGTATGAGATTTGTAACAATGAAAGAAAACTAAACAGATAAAAACTTATACAGAATTCAAAGTCATAAAAATATCTTTGTTCACATAGAAAAGACCAATACCATTTAGATTTAAATGATATCTGTTGAATTTCATAAAAGATCTTCAGGAGTAATTACATAAGATTTACTAGATATAATTTATACAAATTCAATCTTCAGGAGTAACATATTTTCAGTTGTACTCAATCTAAATTATTACTACGTCCCAAGTAACAAAGACTTTTAAGAATTGTTACTAGTTGTTCTTCATGAGCAATACATTTCATACTAAATCATTTAGATTGCTACCACTATTGGAGTAGTTCAATATTCTTCTAGAATATTAAAATATAATTTTTTCTTCTGGAACAAATAATATTATTTTATATTGATTTTATAAGAATAATCAATAAATTGTTTCACTAAATTTAAATCATACAACGACGAGCTCTTCGAGAACAATATCAACTTGTAATTAGTACATTGATTTAAAACATTATTACTTCCAAAACAATAACTAAAGATTCTTTGGAAATATTTAGTATAGATATTTTATATTATTGTTCTCCAAGAATAAGTAATATTTAACTAAAAAATAACAATAAATTATGCCAATTTTAGAGTAACAACAAATAATCTCAATTATAACAATTAATATATACAATAAATACCTATACCTAATGTGAATAATATGAATAAATCTAATGCCAAGACTCCTATAGTCTGATGACATCAATATTAACTTCCAACATCTTATATCAAGGTTCGATTCCCCTCACTTATAATCCCTTTGTAATTCCAAGAAAAAAATATGAATAAATCTAATCTAATGAAACACAAATAATAACAATTGCAATAATGATATATAAAAATAAAAAGTATGACTATTTAGGATCGAATAATAATATGTTTTTCCAGAATAAATATTGTGATTTCTTCAGAAAATCACAATTAATAATAAATCTCATAATTTCGAGAACAAACTATATTCTATTAGATTACACCTTTAACAAGAGAGAAGTTGTGATTATTCAAGAATACAATAAAACATTCAATATCAATAATATCCAAGAATATCTATAAAGATAGAATTTATGTTCGGAAATCGTAATTATTTACATAATTATAGCAAGTCATATTCTTCTAGAATATTTAATTAGATATTATTTTAATTCTTCAAGAATTATTATAATGCAATCACAATAATCTTCAATATTATTATTAGTATAATTGAAGACTAAATCCCCACAAACACTATATTAATTATAACATATGAGGATGGGTCAATTATGAATCTAATATTACATCCAATTAAAAATGTATCAATTATAGCACGTGGATGTATATCATATCATTTCTAGAACAAGAAGGAATGGTAAAAAATTATAAGTAGTGGTTGTCATACCAACATTCATTACGTGATTGACCGCCACAATTATTACAGGAAAGAGATTAATCAAGGGAGAATTCATGATCTTGTTTATATGGAGAAATAAAAGAGTGATTATGACATAAATAATAGGATGCTAAAAATTCATTGAAATTGAATATTAGCAATCCATGATAAAATAAATATTACAATTTAATTGTATAAATCCTTTCTAATCAAAATTTGAGAAACATGTGTAGCATCAACTATCTTAATAAATCAACATTTTTCTTGGAAAATCTATAATAATTACAAAATTTGGAAAGAATCTTACCATTAAATTGGCAGACCGATCCATGAACATCTTAGCAATATCTTTCCACTAAATTGGTAGATTATTTCATATACCGAATTAGAATCCATCTTACCATTAAATTGGATGAAGATCCCAGTAAGATGATATGTAAACATTAAAATAAAAATAAATAAATAAGTTGTCTCATATGCCAAGAAGAAAATTCAATCTCTTGACACCTGACTTTTTGAAGAAAAATCATATTAATTATGATTTCATTCATGACTCATCGGAAAAAAACGCAATGCAAAATAATTGAAGAATAGATCATATTGATAACGTGTTATGAACTAGAAGAAAATACAGAAAAATAGAGAGAAAATAGTGAACAAACTCAAGAATTATGTGTATCATTATGATAATCCAAAACCCTATATATAGGTACAAGTCTAGAGTTTTGGGATATAGTAGTCATTCACAATATAATAAATAATTTACAACAGTAATGATTATTGTTTATTGATTTTTGTTTTAACAAAAGTATTCATTTCTCTAGATAGTGAACTAATTTATTTTATTTTATTTTATTTTTTGAGTTCTAAAGATAGTGGACTACATAATAGTTCTAACAGTTGAGTATTGAGTGCTTTTTTTTTTTTCAACTAAAACACTACTGATTTTTCTGGATGATGAATTGCTTTCTAACAAAAATATATTTCAATTCATACCAACGCAAATTGTTTTCTAAGAAAAACAGCGTATTTCATTCTGTATATACTATAATAATTAATACACTTTTGTTGACCTATAACATGGAGAATTCTTGTGATAGCAATAATTAAAATTTTTTGATGATCGATTAGACAATATTTAAACTACAAGATATTAGCATTGATATTATATACATATATATATATATAACAATATTAAGTAATTGAATTTATAATTTGATACTAATGTTATGTTAGAACAATGCATATACTGTCTCCCAGAAAGTATAGTATTATTATTATTATTATGCATGTTTGATTCTGTTACGAGATTGGGTTTTTTAACTATGGTATATTTTTAGAAGTGTACTTTCCCTGCATCGACGGATGCTACTCTATCTAATATATATTAAAGTAAGATAGTGGTTATATGCAAATTTTCTCGCCAAAACCACTATCCTATGCCTCTTTATTTATTTATTTTATTTTAATAATAATATATACATATATATATATATATATATAATAAACACATTTCCAACTAATTAAGTTTCAAATTAATCTCTAGTATCTCAAATATATGTTTTTATTTTAGAATATACGTAATTATAATAATAATAATAATAATAATAAAAGTTATATCTCAGGTTTAGATTTTCGAGTCGAGATATTTTTGAAAAAAATAAATAAATAAAATAATAAATATATATATACTCTCCCGCTTATATATGCATTTATTTTATATGTTTTCAATCTTATACACAAATTCATATTAATATACACTAGATTTTCACCTATGCGTTATACGGGTAATATCAAAACAAATTATATGTAATAGTTAATAGATAAGATATAATAATTTATAATTATAGGCACTTGTCAACCACAATATTTTGTTATCTTTTTGCGTACTAATAGTTATATTAAATTGGATATAAAATGTAATTACATAACCTCCGGAAATAAAGTATTTTATTTTACTTAGTAGCTATGTTATATAGTAGACATTTTATAAACTTTAAAATGTTAATAATAAAGTATTTATCAAAAACTATTTTATTTATTCATTGAGTCAATAGATTATAACATTCCGAAATATGTAGATAAAGTCTGAGTGATGCGAATAAAAGATTGTTAAAGAATTATTACAAAATAAGTAACTCAATAAGCCCCTTGGTGTAAATTAGAGACATTGTTTAAGGAAAATTTTCAAAATAAGTAGTTATAATAAGATGGTGAATGCACTTAATCATTTACAAACACTACTAAAAAACACACCGTTACCGACGGTCAAAATCCGTCGGTAATGGTCAAAGTCCGTCGGAAATTTAAGTTATCGACGGGGAATGGTGGTTGGAAAACTCCGTCGGTGATAGGCTTGTCAGTGATCACCGACGGCCTTTTGTTGCCGTCTGTGATTACCGAGGGTTCACTTTCGTCGGTGATCACCACGGCCCTTCTTGCAGTCGGTAATTTCCGACGGCCAACCATGTGCCGTCAGAAATTTCCGACGGCCATGGGAGCCATCGGTAATTTATTAATATAATAAATATTATTATATTTTCCGGTTCCAGCCCACCCACCCCATTGCCCGACCAGTACGTGTACCTGTGAACCCAACCCAACCCGGCTAGATAATAAATCAGTGTCTTTTCTCTTTTTGCACGTAAGGGGATTTGAACCTCAACTTTGCGGTTGGGTGGCAAAGTCCAAACCGCTAGGCCAGTGATGCTTTTTGTGATCTAAGTTTGTAACTAATATATTTAACATATATTTATATAGTTTTTGCAATTTAAAAAATAAGTAATTTTTTTAAACCAATAATACGAGTAAAAATATACTATATGTTTGTGTGTTTGTATATATAGTAGATAGAATAGTTAACACTGTGCATTATCTATCTATGTTTTATCATTCTAAGTTTTTGCTACATATAAAAATTTGAAAGTTTGAAATTATAAATATAATTAGAATTTTATAGTGTCATTTACAAGTTGTACATTTAAAAAATTATCATTTTAACTGTGTATTCAATTTTTATATGATAGTGATTAAGATACTTAAATTTCCATATACGTGTTCTTGAATTTTCATACATCTGATGTTTTTTCCAAAAAAGTAATTTATATCAAAATATTTTTTATTTTCAAACATTAATAAATGAAAAAAAACATTTGTATCATTGAATGTTTTATTTCAATATATTTTTTCTTTAAAAACCTTATTTCACTTTACTTAAGTCTTTGGGTAATAGGAAATTTGGATTGCATGTTATTTGATATATTATAAGCTTAACATATGTAATTTTTTTTTTTGAAGGGAAAACATATGTAATTTTATGTATCAATGTAAAATATATAAAATATAACTCATCGTGTAATTTTAAAAAACAAATTACAGAAAATTAAATTTCATAAAATTTTAACACACACACATTCATCACATTACTTATTAAAATGGTATATCGTTGTTACAAACAATTGCATTTTTTAGCTAAGTAAATTGTTGAAGATTTTCGACGGCCTAAAGATTACTGATAGCACAGAAAATTGTTAGAAATTGCCGGCGGTAGGAAAAATCCATTGGTAATTTACGATAGCTAAATGATTCCATCGGTAATCACCGACGGTAGACCTCAATCCGTCAGAAATTTCTGACGAAAAACGGAGACCGTCGTTGATCACCAATGGTGTCACACTGCCGTTAGTGATCACTGACGGTAGTCAATAATCACTGACAGTTCTTTTCCTGTCGTCGGTGATCACTAACGTTAGTGTCCCATGGTTGGTAATTACGGACGGCTGTTTCCTGTCGTTTGTGATCACTGACGGCGCACTATCGATGGGCAAGGAGTGCTGTCAGTGATCACCCACGATCTCCATTTTTTGTCGGAAATTTCCGACGGATTCATAATTACCGACTGTTTGGTGGCCGTCGGTAATTACCATCGGTACTAGTGATTTTTCTGGTAGTGAAACTAATTCTATTTGACAAGTAATAAGATCATTGATAATTTGTAAGAATTACCTAAATTATCTCCAACATTTATCTGATAAAAATATATTTAATAAAATTGTAAACTAAAAATATATAACTTGGGTAGACCACAAAAGCAATTAAAAATGATTTTAAAAAAGTAAACTATTATATAAATAGCACTGTCATTTACTTGATTTCGTTTTAGAATCTAAATACTTTTAATGGATATTTTAAATTCTTAATTTATGTTTTTGAATATAATCAAGTATATAAGTCTCTTTCCAAAACCTCCCGTAAGTTTTGTAACAAAGCTGCCCACCCCTCGTGGCATGTGTGGATGCATGCCACGTATATTTAAAATACATATGAGTTGTATAAAATACACGTAATGTGCATTCTTATACGCCACGCGGGGTGTGAGGTTTTGTTATAAAACCTCCTGGAGGTTTTTGAAAATTTCCCTCAAATATATATGTATGAAGTAAACCATTAATTATAAATATATAGAAATTTATCCATATTTAGAATGGAGGTAATCTGACACGCCCCACCCCTAGTATCTCTAATATACTAAAAATGTGACGTGCGCCGACGATAAATTCTAACTAGGAGTTAGAATTCACCACCATGGCTCGTTGACTTATTAAAATTTCCTAAAAATTTTGACAGCATCTCCCCTATTTTATGAATAAACCAACCTGCATGACATGAATTTACCAACCCATACTTCAACACAATTCAAAACCTCAACCGACCATCACAACACACCAAGTCAAATATATATTTATAGACCATAACATAATAAACTCTACATAGAGATATACTTTCCAAAGTTATATTAGTCTCATTCTTTTCTTCTTAATATACATAAAAATGTCAACATATCAAAATGTATTTAACCACATCAAAATATATTTCCTTGTTACATTTCTAGTTGATCATGCCAACTTTGTCAAAAGGCTCGTCTCAAGAATGGACCTCAAATGTTGCTCAAACTTCAATTAATACCTGGAACGGGAAACATTGAAAAGTATTTTTGTGAGCATTAATGCCCAGTGAATGGAATGCAAAAAAAAAAAAAAAAACTGTTAGACTTTTAAGCATAACACATTCGTCACTTTTATATTCATCCAAGCAAATCATAGGAATTTCATCTTGGATCAAACATTCATAAAGTCATTGCAATGCTCGAATATCATGAAAATCGTTTCATTTCAATACTATCATAGAATTTTCCCCCAAAGTGTATCCAACATTTCATAATCATGATATCAAGTCGTACGCGCATAGACACCAGCTTGGGCCATAGGTACCTTATGACCCCTTCGCCCTAGGCGGCACCATGAATAGTTTGAGCCATAGCTAGCACATAGGCCCCTTCGCCTGTTGGCGGCATGATCATAAACATAGGATACAATTCGAGGAAATTTCAAATCATGCATCTCAAAAATTCTTAAACATGACATTTTCAAATTCCATGAATTTCTTGAATAAGAGAAGAACTTTTAAAATATCCATAAAAGCATTTTTGTCACAAACTTCACATCATCACATAAAATCGAAACATAATAAATTTCATTTACAAGGGAGTTGGGGAAATTCCACTCACTGGCTATATGTGCGATTTAATTTGGTTGGTAAGCTTTTCCAACCTCTTATGTATCCCGTGTAACATAAATTGATAATAGAATCAATAATTCATTATCTTATTTCATCCATCAAATATAACTTAATTTCTTTACGCTTCTTCTCTCATTTTCACTTCATTTATGTTTTTTGTAACTTAATGTACTTGTAAAATTTCTCTACTTAACTAAAGTACTTAAATATGAAATTTCCTTGGAGTATAAATTTCCCATTTCATTAAACTTTCTAAGATTTCTTCACTTTTCCATTAAACATATATAGTTTGTCCCATTTATATAAATATTCTAGACTTTATCCAACCTTAGAAATTGTAGGGCATCACACATTAAAGTCTCAGTGTCTACTAAAATAACAAAGAATACTAATTCTTAATCTTTAAACACTAGTTCTTCTTAACATTTAACAATTTCCCCATTTACTAATTCTCATTAAGTTATTCATTTCTTATATTCATTTCCAATTTCAACAACTTTCTCAATTGCCATAATACCATTTCATAAACCATAACACTAGCTTATATCAAAATTTCACTTCACCATAACAGTAACTTATATCAAAATTTCACTACACTTACCCCATATAAAGTTTCAACTATACAAAATTTCATCTTTACACTATCTACTAAAAATCCCTATAATAACATCAAGAATCTCGTATTTCATACTCAAATAACTATTTGATGCCTTTAGAACATGTATTAAATAAATTTATAACCTAATATTAAATGTTTATAACATTTTCATAAACCCTATTTTCTTAAATTTATATAAATTCAAAGGTTAAAGACTAAAAGCACTTACTATGTTGCTCCTTGTATTGCCTTTCTTCTTATTTGTAAGATTCTTCAAACTCTTTTTTTTTTTAATAACATAATTCTTATTTCCACTTAATCCTAAATTTTGTGTGCACATTTAGTTTGACCCTTATATTTTATCCTACTACATGGTTTGGAACAATAAAAAGAATTGGGATGTTACATAATCAATTTTATTTCATATGTGTAACGTGATCCATATTTTTTAAAGATTTCTTATTAAAGATTGAATTTGAGCTACTTAAACAATAATGTATATTTTGGTGAATTAAAATATTTTATAAAATAAGTAAATGGAAAACAAAAGAATTATAAAAGACGGCATAAGATATTAAATTCTAACAAAAACTATATATAAAGGAAGCCCTTCCAATCTCAGACACTTTTCCTATCTAAGAAATTAAATATCATTCGTCCATCATTAATTTTAAATGAAGCCAGATTATCACAAGAACTAAAATTTTGTCTTGAAGATAGAAGAAGATAAGGGAAAATTGAAACCAGAACAACTAAATATAATCAAATCAATTTAAATCGGAATAGCAATGATATAGATGACCACAATAACTACCGCAACGAACCTAGAAGGTCTAAAATAGCCCCCAAAACGCAGTTTTGGTGGGGAAATTGCTGTCCAACTGTACCGCAGACTACTTTCCTTTTATGTATATAGATTATATATACGTATATAAGTTGAGATTGCAAGTTAATCTCGAATCTTATATTTTTTTCATACACATGCACACACACTCTCTCCTAATTAATCTCTAAATTAATTTGGAACCTTATGCTATTTGTTATCTATTAGTGATTGGTGTATCTATTCTATTAATTTTTAGATTATCTTTAAAGATTTTATATTTCTTTAAAATTCTAATAGTTGTCATACAAATTTCAAGCATTGAGTTATTGAGACTTCCTTATCATTTCGATTAAGTACCAACTGTGAGGTTAATGGCATAATAATAATAATAATAATAATAATAATAATAATAATAATAATAATAATAATAATAAACGAAGTAAATTAAATTAAATCAGTTGTAAAACTTTTACTTTAATTTAGTTCAATATGATAAAGTACATGTCATAAAAGCTATGCCTATACGTTTACTGCATTACTTAATTTATTATTTTTTTGGGAACCTATATATTCGTAAAACTTTAAATTGAGGGGATACAATAATAATAATATTTGATGATGATTTAGAACAAAAATAAAAAATTCTTTTAAGTTTTTCATAGTGGAAAGTGGTTAAAAATTAATGTTAGGGGTAAATCATATAGAATTTATCCTTTATTGTAATATTGCTTCCTTTGGATCTTTTGTGATAGGAGGGTGTATATTTTAACATTTTTAAAATGTATTTTGTGAATAGTGATTTCTTTGGAAATTTTATGATACTATATGAGGATATGCTGAAAATAATTTTTCAAGAATATATATGGTAGATAATGACTATGGTAAATAATTCATTCTTATAAATGAATATCATTTACACTCTAAATGTGTTCTTAGACTTCTTGTATTGATGCTAATTGAACAAAGATATGGGCGTATGATAATTTTAGAGTTATATAAGTTTTGTATGATCTCTTTTCCATGGTTTCTTGGTTTTCATATTCAACTAGATTTTCTACCCGTGCATTGCACAGGAATCAAAAAAGCAATTAAAGAATTCAATATAGTGTATCATAAACGAATCAAAGAAGTAAATTAGAAATATTCTATATCTCGTTCATTATTGACATAAGAAAAACAAATGAATAATCAATAAGTTTACCACTTTGCCTATGAAACAGAAAATAAATTGATAGCTCATTTATTATTTAATGTTACTTCAAATCAACTCAGTTACCTTCACATTTTTGTGGTAAAATCTCCTACTGTGGTAACAGCCAAAAGCACTAATTAGTGGCTGAAAAGTTAGAATAATATGGCCAATGATTACCATTAACGAAAGTATGTTCTATCAAAACAAAGAGGATAAGTGAAGAAGAGCAAAAGAAAAACTAATAATCATTCAATAATATAGATGACTCACTGTAAAAAATGAAAATGAGGACGTGGTCAAAAGAACTAAAAAATAGAAGACAATGAGATATCTCTATATTTCTTTTTTTTTTTTTTGCACGCGTCAAAGGATGATAAAATAACTATTGATAGTTAGCAATAAGAAATACAAAATCAAATAATGGTCAATACGGTTGCAATTTTTTATCTTTTATGCATGTATTTTAGATTTTTTGATTAGTCAAAAATAGTTGATGCACGTATTGTGCATATTGTTAAAAGCAATATTCTAAATTGAAGCTTAGTATTGCTAAATCGATAGTAGAGAATGTTAATAGATCAAACTTACGATTTCGTTAAGTGATGATGATCTTAAAAGTGTATATATATTTGCAATTTAAAGGAAGAGTTGGGGTTAGAAAAAGGAAACTGTGTAACTAAAAAATGATAAAGGAAGAGTGATGTGATTTTCCTGACAAAACTCCGCATACACGGTAGAAAAATACATCAGCCGTGTAACCCATTATTGGAATACTACATCACCTTGAAATAGTGCTCAAATTATAGAAAGTTAGACACGACAGAGATCGGAAGAGCACACTCCAAAATTAGGCAAATTAAGTGAAAAGGGAACCAAGAATCGAAGAAGAAATCCTGATAGATTAGTAAGGGGCAAACAAAAGTTTTATTTTAGTTCTATTGTGCATACAAACAACATCATGAATGCAAATATCGTTATTCATTTATTCATTTCATTTCTATAGTTGATAAATTTTGATTTATGTTTTGAAAGTTGTCCTGAGTGACAATTTCTCAAGTTTTCTTTTATTTTGTTATGACAAATGAAAAATTACCATGAGTATCTAATATGTAAATCAGTTATTCATTTTTTTAATATTTAAGTTATTTAAATATTTATTTTTAATTATAAATAATGAGAAATTACAATCAGAAGAAAAACTTATAATTACTCAAAGGGATTCTTAATTATCTAAATTCTTAACGAGATATAGAGTCTAGTAAATATAAAGTTCTAATTTTTAATTGTCCAAACAATAGTAGATAATAAAATAAATACAGAAAGTAGGTGTGAAGCATATTCGTAATTATCCAAATTATATAGAGTCTTGATTCTTAATTAAACATACAATGGATAATAAAAATAAATACAAAAGTATGTGTGAAATAGATTCTTAATTATCTAAATTACAGAAAGTAGGGCAGAAATAAAAAAAGGTAAAAAAATTTATACAACGCCAGACAATGGGTGGGAAATTACAACGCCAGAAAACTTCTCTTATTAGTAATATATAGATGTGAAATTAAATTAATATTAAAAACTTTCTCATTAATTCTCACTTTTATTAGTTAAGAGTATTGTTTTACGAATGAAAATTTAATTAACTTTGTGTCAAGTGAAAAAATTGTACGTAATAAAATTGTAATCATTAGTAACATGTGTATATGAGTAAGTGGTATGCAATAAAATTGTGGCTATTTAGTTCTTCAAATTATCACACATTTTTTTAATAACTATTATATTCCGTGCAGCGCACAGGTATACAACTAGTTTACTTAAAAATGTCACATAAATAAACTAAAAAGTCACATATAAAAAAATTCACATTTAATTAAACAAGTAACACAAAGAAACTAAAAAATTGTGTTTAACTAAAAAAAATTACTCCATCCCCTTGTCCCATTTACTTTGTCGGGTTCGTATTACTATTTAATTGAAAAAGTCACATTTGTATTACTATTTAATTGAAAATGTGAAATTGAATTTAAGAGTCATACGTCAAAATTAAAATTTAAAAATTTACCTCTTTTTCAGAACAAAAGTTTTGATGTTGTAAATAATTATTGTATTTAGTGAATGACTATTGTATCCCTGAAACCTAGACTTATACCTATAAATAGGCTGTTCTGATTTTCATATTAATATACAATTTATGAGTTTTCTCTCTATTTTTCTATTCTTTTCTTCTAGTTTATAACATATCATTAGCACGAGAAGCTCCATCGACAAAAAGTTTTTCTTTTTTGTTACCAAACCCCGAGGCAGATTGTTCTTTTTCTCATAGCATTAACATGATCCATAATTAAATATGCAATGTTTATAAAATTGTCTCTATTCTTGGTTTTATCGAAAACTATTCAATCAAAATCCTTTTCCATAAATCAGTTTCCCAAGATACCAAATTCCATGCATATGATATGATGATCTCTAACATCATGTTTACACAATTTCAATTTTCAACTTCATCTATGAAATTTCGAATGTATTAGTTTCGACATCAAGGCATCAAAAAACTTTTAAGCTTTATATTATCATTATTAATCACTATTATGTCTTATATTCTTAAAGAATGTGATTAGCTCCGAAAAAGCCCTGACATATATATACGTTATTAATTGTGGTTTTTTGAAGAAACAAGATTTTTCAAAGTGTATCAATAATCCTGAAGATTATTGTGATTTATATATTATCTTTTGTGATTGATGAAGAATCACAATTTATGCTCTATATTCAAGAAGAATATGATGGCTCTTGAAGAGTCTTTACATATATTATTCTTGTGGTTCCTAAAGAATCACCAATTACATCTCATATTCCAGAAGAATATGATTCGCTTTAGAAAAGCCATAAAAGATTTGTCATAATTCCTAAAGAAATACGATTTAGAATTATTAAAAGCCTTAAAGATTATTAAGATTAATATGTTGTGATTCCTGAAGAACACAACATGATTTCATCATATTCTAATTGAATATGGTGTGCTTTTGAAAAGCACAATATATGAGTTTTATAACGTGTGCTCTTCCGATCTTGAAGAAAAACAAACTAAACAAATATTCCTGAAGAATATTTCATATTTATTAGAAGCAATTATCTCTTTTTATTATTCGTTATATGCATTATTTATTTTTTATCGTATTATTTACTGTTAGTTTATTATTATTTTAATTAGATCAAATAAGTTGTTGCTCCCGAAGTAGCATGACTAATTGTAATATTCTGAAAAATGTTACATACTCTTGAAGAGCAATTTATATTAGATCTAAGGATTTAATTTATTTGCTAATTCAATATTCCTGAAGAATATTGATCTATTGCTCATAGAGTAGCAATAGCCCAAATTAATTCAAAAAGTATAATTTATTATGCTCCTGAAGTAGCATATACCTTGATGGCTATATATATTGCTGATATGTGAAACAATACTCCCTGAAAGAGAGTATAAATATTCATGACCTGTTGATATTGAATTTATAACTTTACATATCATAAAGTTACACAAATAGTCAATATTACCAAATTTCAGTTAGTTTCACGTGACATATCGACAAGAACTATTTGTTATGTGTCATTGATTCTATAGTACATTTGATCTCAAGTGGCTTGAGTAAGACAATAAAAGAAGGAAACACATATAAGGATAGTGTAAAAGCACTTAGCTTCGTTTGTTATTATGTCCACGATAACGTCAAAGTTGAGTACTTTACCATCGAAGATCCACATGATATATGAAAAATCATAAGTTACGTCCCACTGGTTTCACTAGATTGCCTGAAGTAAATGCAGCATCTTATCGTGAACCGTGGGTGAAGATGTGGGAAAACTTATGAACAAAACTCTAATGAAACATGAGGTGCATAAAGCATCCAATGATAATGGCTCATCTAAAAACGAATATACAGAATATTCTTTAGATGTGGCATGAAAGGGCATTGAGCGTGTACAAGTCGTATGACAAAATATTTTGTGGATCTCTACTAATAGTGGATCAAGGGAAAAGGGAAAGTTGAAACTAATTTCTCTAATTATGATGGTCAAGTAGTGACTCACTTTGATATCTCTGATTTCTTTGCCGATCTAAAAGAGAATATTGGTAACTTGATTGGTGATTAATCATAATAAATTATTCTAGTTGATTGTGCAACTACACATATCATTATTCAAGACAAAGTACTTTCTGAATTAACGTTAGCTGAAAATAATATTAATACTATCTATCGGGTGCATCGAACATCATCAAAGGCTCTAGAAGAGCTCGTATTATTTTGACAAATAACACAAAATTGTATATTGATAATGCACTTTACAAATTCACAAATTTGCAAAAAAAGATAATGCATCATAGATTCACAAAAGTAATTAGACAAACCATGCCACGAACCTGAAATTCGTTGACTGAAAGGGCTTTAAACCTTGGCATGATAGATTTGGGTATACATGAGCAACTATGGTGCGATAGATAATTCACATGGGTACAATCTAAAGAACCAAAAAATTCTTTTAGCAATTATTCTTCCCTGTGTTGCTTGTACGCAAGGCAAGTTAGTCATTAAACTTTTAGTATGAAGGTTAATATTGAATCTCTAATTTTCTTGGAAAGAATTTATGGAAATATATATGGGCTAATATATCCACTATGCGGACATCTATTAATTTATGGTATTGATTGACGCTTCCACTAGATGATCTCACATTTGCTTGCTTTCTACTAAAAATGCAGTGTTTGCTAGACTGCTACTTGCTCTTAGAATAAAAGTACTAAAAAGCCCAATTCCTCAATCAAGAAAATTCGTCTTGATAATGCTGGTGAGTTTTGATCTCAAGCATTCGATGATTATTGCATGACAATCGGAATTGAGGTTGGATATTTAGTTGCTCACGTCCACACTCAAAATGGTTTAGCTGAACTGTTTATTGAATGTCTTCAATTAATTGCTAGACCATTATCTATAAAAACAGAACTACCAACTTCTATTTGGGATCATGTCATATTATATGCTATAATGATGGTTCGTATAAAGCCAACCATCTATCATCAGTATTCTTCCTCGCTGCATGTCTTTAGTTGAGAATCTGATATCTCTTGTTTAAAAATTTTGGTTGTGCTGTTCAACTACATTACTTGTTATATTGGACCAGAAGTTCAATATTATAGAATTTTTTTATTTGGCATGGCCGGTTAGACCATCCCAGTTTGTTGATAATAAGAATTATCAAGAATTATATAAAAAACTGGAAGATTCTTCCACTTAAAATAATTCTCGTGTACTGCAAGTTCTCAGGCAATTTGATTATTAATTACTAGCTATTTGGAATTGAGTTCCAAATATATCTAAAAAATATTTAGGGTGAACAGTGTAGGCCCACTCACCCTCCATATAGACCTCGTAGCCTATTTATGAATTTGGATCCACTAGAGGTCGCATGTCAAACTTGTAACCAGAATTTTACAAGAATATTTGTTCAATTGATTGATTATGAGCAAAAGTTCCAGATATTATAAAAGACATATGTATCTTGTTACTGAATTTTATCCCAAAAGTCATTAATTAGTCATATATTAATTGGGATATTAATTGCCTATGGTTAGCAAAATAATATATACATCTCATTTATTTGCTACACCAAATTGAGAACAAATTATTTGTGCTTAAGTGATATTAATCATTCACTTGCAGCAATATTCTTACATAACAAGCCAATAAAGTATATAATACCCCCTATATTTAGCTTACAGTCAGAAGCCTCAATCTAAAATTGATAAGTGCGATATGTATAGTCACTCCACTACGCATATTAAGATGGATATTATTGTAATGCTGAGAATATACGATGGATTTGAATCCCTATTTGTATGCTTCATGTAACGCCCCGGGTTCTAGGTACCCGAGACGTTAACAAATTTTTCTCTCTCTTTTAAAGATCGGAAGAGGACGTGAATCAAGAGTGGATATAAAGTAGAAAATATCTTGATTCGATAGTGATAATATAAAGGATAATTTGTCAGTGATAAGTCAAACTATTTCACACGACATCAAAAGTTTTTCAAGTACTTAAACAAGTTCGAATCATTCAAAATAAAGCTAATTAATTTATTTTGAAAGCCACCATTACTCAAGGCGTCTCCACCGACTCCAACTCTGCAAAATATTAATTTTGAAAGGGATGAGACTTTCATGAAAACACTCAGTTGACTCAGCGCAATATTAACCAATTTACACTATAAACATACATATAAAAATGCAATTCACATATCATAAGTCTCAAATAGTCTTTACTCGAAAACAAGCATCGTATGGTAAATACATGTTTTTGACTCTCGTCTTATGTCCAAAGGCATATAAAATACTAGCGCACATAGTAACATCATAGTACGCATACAAAATCCATGCATAGCAATAAAGCATATGCAAAAGTCTCATCTCGTCTCATGTATAAAGCAATTAAGCTCATGCAAATAACATATAAGAACATAGATCACAGCTCTATATGCAATTCATAGAACAACCAATTACTATTAGCGCTATTTGTGAGAAAATATCTTTAGAAAAGAGTCTACCTTAAGTTTCTCTAAGTCGAGCTAATGGGCAAAGCTTACTCACTTTATTCTTCACTACTCACCTATAAAAGAATGTAAAATTCAAATTAGGATTTTTGGTGAAATGAGCTATTTTATAAAAGGAACTGTTTTTAAAGCTAAGTTATAATAAAATAATTATATAAAATGCATAAGGGTGTAGTGCCTAATGTGGCTAATACCCAAAAGTTAAGGAAAACTAAGAAATCAAGAACTAACCAAAATTTAGGTATAAAATAAATGAATTTATTTAAACTAATTTAGAAATCCTTAAAAATTCAATAAATCCAAAAATTAGAATTTAAATAGCCAAAGTCATTAAATCTCATATCTAATGAAAAATAGGACTTTAATTAAAAATAAGTATAAACTAATTTATGGGTTTAAATAAATAAAGTCTAAACATAAACTAAAATTAAAATTTTATAAACTTTCAAAAATAATTTTGAAGAATCCCAAAATAAGAGACTAAATTAATTGAGAATAAAAGTTTATAGGCTAAAATAAACAAAGCGCAAGTTTCTGGGCCCATCGATAAGGAATCAAAAGTTTGAGGGCCAAAAGTAACCAAATCAGAAGTTTTTATGCTTACTTAAACAAAAAAAAAATTTAGGGCTTAAATGAAATAACTTAAAACATTGAGACTGAAATTAAAATGTCAAAAATACATAAAAATTAGTCCCCAGCTCCCATTTTCATTCGACCACAGAGGGGGATCAGGGGAGCAACGGAAGAGAGGGGAGGCAGCCGACTCCATCCCTTTGGTCTGTGAAACCGCGCCAGAACGCGTATCCCACGACGACAATGGCCTCAAGGGGAGATTTTGGGTGCAAGCATGGCGGATTTGGGCTGAAGGGATTGCTCACTGGAACCTGGCCCAAAAATTTGAAAAATTTCTGGGTTATGTTGCCTAAAAATGAATGTAGATGCTTAGGTTAGGCTCCTAGTTGTGAGGTGAGTTGAAAGAGTGGAATATTGGGTGAAAAAGTGGTGGTTATGTTGTGGGGCAGTGGCGGTCGGCGGTGGCGCACGGTGGTGGTAGTTGAAGCTTCCAAGGATGTTGTTCCATTTTTCTTTTTACTCATTGCTTGAAGATGTATGCACCACTGTAAACAAAAATGTTGAAAAAAAATTGCTTGTTTTGTAAAAGACGGTGTGTATGTGGGATGTATCAAACATGAATATCCTTGAATATGTTGAATGTTTGAAATGGATTTGCAGGGGATGAAATTAGTGTGTGTGTATGATTGGGAATTGAAGTTTAAGGTTGAATATTTTCTTTACCATTTATGAATGATGAAGGTAATGTGAGTGTTTGTAGAAATTACTCAAAGACAGTGAGGAAGAGGGAGGGAGGATGTTTGAAGAGAGGAGAGAGAAAGAGATGGAGACCTTGGTGGCTACTGATCTAGTTGTTGTGGCAAGAAGTGAGGAGTTGGAAATTATATATACTAGTATTTTTAGTATAGGGTTACATGAGGATGGAGGTGTTGAATGAAGACCACCATTTGTGACAAAGTATTTTGAATGCTTGTTTTGTTTGGGTAACAAATTGAATAAGAAACTAAGTAATTGAAATAAGAAACTAAGTAATTAAATTTTTAGTAGAAATTGGCTAACGAATAAAAGAAAATTTGTAAAATGTTAATTATGTTAACTTATTTAAATGGCTAACTAAATGGTAAATTACTAAATAAATAAATAAATTCTTATTTAAGATAAATATTTATTATGTATAATTAAATTAAGTTGAAGGCGTAAATTCAAAGAAGTTGGTGGCGACGCGACTTAAGGATTTGAAATTGTAAAATTTATAGTTCTGAAGTTTTCGTTCGCTACAACCTTACCCCGTTAAAATAAATTTCGTCCTCGAAATTTAACTTACTTGGTCTATAAGGTCAGGGTATGTCTCACGTATCTCTTTTTCTTTTTCCCAAGTGACCTCATTACTCCCATCTCTACCCCCATTGGATTTTGACTAATGGAATCTCTCGATTTCTCAAGACATGAACTTTCTTCTCTAAAATGCGTATAGGGGTTTTCTTGTAGGATAAATTTTTCTAAATCTCAACATCTTAGTAGTTAACCACGTGACTCGGGTGAGGGACGTACTTCTTCGATAATGAAATGTGAAAAACATTATGTACTGCTGAAAGCTCAAGCGGAAAGGCCAGACGGTATGCTACATTCCCTACTCTTTCCAATATCTCAAACGGTCCTACAAAACGGGGTCTTAATTTCCATTTCTTGCCAAATCATAGGACACCCTTCATTGGTGCTACCTTGAGAAACACTTTCTGCCCGATTTGAAACTCCCAATTCTTCCTTTTCAAATCAGCATTTCTGTCTATCTTGAGCTGCCTTAATTCTAGATCTAATCTTTTAGATCTTTGCTACTGTCTCCCTTACCATTTCCAGTCCAAATAATTTCCTTTCTCCAACCTTATTCGTCTGCCATACAAAGCTTTGTAGGGAGCCATGCTAATCGTCGCCTGGAAACTGTTATTGTAGGCAAATTCCACTAATGGTAGGCGTTCATCCCATTTTTCACCTAGGTCCAACACACAGGCTCTCAACATGTCTTCCAGTGTCTGGATAGTCTGCTCAGACTGTCATTTTGTCTGAGGGTGATAGGCAGTGCTAAAGTTCAACCTGGTCCCCATGGCGGTCTGAAGACTTTTCCAAAATGTCAAGGTAAACCTTAGGCCCCTCTCTGACACAATGGAAACTGGTACCCCATAAAGTCGCACAATATCTTTAACATATACTTGGGCTAGCTGGTCTACACTAAGAGTCATTTGGACCGATAAGAAATGAGCAGATTTTGTGAATCAATCTACAATCACCCAAATAGCATCGTAACCTCTTACTGATCTAGGTAGACCCACTACAAAATCCATCGTAATCTTTTCCCATTTCCACTCAGGTATATCCAAAGGGTTAAGTAACCCTGATGGCCTCTGGTGCTCGGCTTTAACCTGTTGACATACCAGGCATCGAGATACAAACTTTCCAATGTCGCCTTTCATATTTCTCCACCAAAAAGAGTCACGCAAGTCTTGATACATCTTTGTCCCTCCTGGATGTGCTGCATAAGGAGCCGAATGGGCTTCAGTTAAAATTTCATTTCTAATTTGCTCATCCTTTGGAACACAAAGTCAACCCATGAACATGAGTGTTGAATTAGAAACAATCTCAAATCCTGATCTCTGAGGAGTCCCCACTCCGTTAGGGATCTTTTCTTGAAAGCTGTCGATTTTTCTGAGCAGCTATAACTCGTTCCCTTAAATTTGGCCTGACAATCAAATTTGCCAATCTACCAGATCTTTGGGTTGATGGGGTTTGCATCTTAATCCTCAAATTTTGGAAATCCCGAATTAGCTGGTCTTGCACTATTCCCAATGCTAATAAATGTCCATCATTCTTCCTGCTTAATGCGTCTACAACAGCATTAGCCTTACTCGGATGGTAAAGAATATTACAGTCATAATCTTTCACCAACTCAAGGCATGACGTTGTCTCATGTTTAACTCTTTCTGAGTAAAGAAATATTTCAGACTCTTATGATCAGTATAGATTTCGCACT
>CAVNYN010245680.1:0-27477 GCA_963692815.1 Nyctanthes arbor-tristis | reverse complement strand
CGCACTATGTAGATTTCGCATTTACTCCCATACAAGTAGTGGCGCCAAATTTTTAAGGCGTGCACTATTACTGCGAGCTCTAAATCATGAGTCGGATAATTCTGCTCATATGGATTCAACTGTCTTGAAGCATAAGTTGTCACCTTCCCATGCTATATTAGTACACACCCCAACCCATGCTTGGAGGCATCTGTGTCAATGACAAAACCCTCAGTGCCATCAGGTATAGTCAGAACCGAGTAAAAATTAACCTTTTCTTCAATTCTTGAAAACTCTGCTCATACCGATCTTCTCACTGAAATTTAATTCCCTTTCTAGTCAACTGAGTCATAGGTCCTGCTATTTTGGAGAAACCCTCTATGAATTGTCGGTAATACCCAGCCAATTCTAGAAAGCTCCTTGCATCTCCAGCGCTAGCAAGTATCGGCCAATTTTTCACAGCTTTAACTTTAGAAGGGTCAACCTCAATACCTCTCTGGCCGTGATAATGTGGCCAAGAAATCCAAATTCCGATCTGCCAAAATTCGCATTTCTTGAATTTGGCATACAACTTCTCTGCCCTTAAGGTATCCAGTACAATCCTCAAATGTTCCTCATGTAGTTTTGGATCTCTTGAGTAAACTAGTATGTCATCGATGAAAACGATGACGAATTTATCCAAATACTGGTGGAAAACTCGATTCGTCAGGTCCATGAATGCTGTGGGGGTATTAGTAAGACCGAACGACATTACTGTAAATTCATAGTGCCCGTATTGAATTCGGAAAGCTTTCTTTGATATATCAGCTGGCTTGATCTTTAGCTGATGATAACCAGATCTCAGATCGATTTTTGAAAACATAGCAGCATCCTTCAGCTGATCGAATAGGTCATTAGTCCTCAGAAGAGGATAACTATTCTTTATCGTCAGCTTATTAAGCTCTCGATAGTCAATACACATTCTCATACTGCCATCATTTTTCTTGACAAACAAGACAGGTGCTCCCCATGGGGGAAACACTTGGCTTGATAAAACCCTTTTCTAGAAATTCCTCCAACTGGATTTTCAATTCCTGCAATTCCTTAGGTGGCATACGATACGGAGCCTTGGAAACTTGTGCTACTCCAGGTACTAGCTCAATTGAAAACTCAAGCTGCCTACCCAGTGGGAGGCTAGGTAGAACCTCAGGAAATACGTCTGCATGTTCACAGACAATCGGCACACAGTCAAGGGTGATCTCTTCAGATAGTTCACCCTGCAAACTAACTAGATATCCTTGACAACAGTCTTTTGCTAGAAGTTTCTCTGCTTGCATGGCTGAAATAAGGCGGGGGAGTGCCTTCAATTTCGAGCCATAAAATCTAAATACATCCTCTCCATTTTTTGGGACGCCACTTTTTTCTCATGGTACAATATAGTAGCACGATTATTACTTAGCCAGTCCACGCTCTTCCGATCTTGTCAAAGTCTTTCATCTCGATCACATTCAGGTCTGCTTTTAGTACCAACCCTTATTTCAGCCAGTCCATGGCTGAAATAAGGCGGGGGAGTGCCTTCAATTTCGAGCCATAAAATCTAAATACATCCTCACCATTTTTTCGGACGCCACTTTTTTCTCATGGCACAATATAGTGGCACGATTATTACTTAGCCAGTCCATGCCCATGATGATGTCAAAGTCTTTCATCTCGATCACATTCAGGTCTGCTTTTAGTACCAACCCATCAAAGTCAATTGGTACATCCAGGGCCATCCTATCAGTATTGATGGTTCCACCTGATGGTATACTAACCTCCAGAGTACTATCCACTTTCTCTCCTACTAATTTCAATCTAGCTGGACATAAAACTGAGATAAAGAAATGTGTGACACCTGAATCTATCAGGACATATACAGGGATACTAGAGACAGAAGTATACCTGCTATCATATTATGATTACCATATTAGGAATTTCTTAACTCCTAAGATTAAATAAGGCATATACAGGAATACTTAAAATTAATTAGTATACCTGCAAACACATCAGCATCGTCGACAGCATCCTCATGGGTCATGACAAACACTTGTGCCTTTCCTTTCCTAGCCTGCTCTACATTCTTCTTCTGATCACTACTCTGAGCAGGTGTATTTGTGCAGTTTGATGCAAAATGGCCTGGCTGACTGCACTTGTAGCAGACTTCCTTGTGCGATCTCTTACAATTGGGACATGGAGGAAAAGTATTGCCAGACTGTCAGTGATATGAGTGTTTGGCTTCTTGTTTAGTGTATAATTCTAGTTCTGATTCTGAGATTGCCCATGTCACTTTTTCTTGCCCTGATTTTGTTGATTTCCTCTATTCCCCTATCCACTAGATCGTGGACCAGAATAAGCCACGGTAGAACCTTCTGATCGTTAGGGCATGAGATAAGGCGGAATATTTTCTCCAGGGATCTAAGCCACTCCTCTGCGGAGATCGGAAGATTGCCGCCCTCAAACTTGGGTGGTCTGTACCTGTGAAACTGTTCAACAATAGACATAGTTGGGGCCACTGGCACAGCAGGTGCATTCTGTCTCTGCTTCAGTACTGCCTGGAGTAACTCCCTGATTATGCTGTTGTGAGATTCGCCTCGTGGCATTTCTTTTACATCACAAGGCAAAAATCAAATTTATTTTACTTGCAATTCATAGCATGAAACATGTATCATCATAAATAGTTCAACAAAGAAAGGGAAAAGAAACATGCTTTCATTAATATTTAAAATCCTTCAATGAGGAGTACAAAAGTCAAGATAACATCTTAAGTCAACTAGCTTAACTTGAGATTTAAAGATAACCATTGATGCTGATACAACTTTCATTACTACCTCTTCCAACTACCTACTCTACTCATCAAGCAAACCCCCAAATCCTGGTGGAGGAGTGCTAGGGGTGTACTCAGGTGTACCGGGTGCATATGAGGAAGGTCCATATACCCCATACTCAGCATAAGGTACAACAGGTCCAACTCTAACTCTATCTCTATAGGCTCCTCCTCTGGCAATGGAGCATGCACTAGCTCTGGTGGAAAAAGCCTCTTTGAACTCATTACAAGCTCATCAAAGAATGTCAGAAATCAACATCTACTCCCCGACACCTCCTCAGATCCTCGTAAAACTCAGAAATCAATAACTGTTTGCCCTCTGGAAATACGGATATCAGGTGGCCAATAGAGGCCGCATTGTTAGTAGACAAGTCACAGGATAAGGAATCATGGCATGCCAAATGGTAAGCCAAGATATTCTCCGGCATAGTCCTAGCCGGATCAAACTCAAATGACAAGTATCTATTCCAAACAGCAAAAACCCTCTCGCACATACCTCTAGTCTGAACCATGTCTGAAAATTCGCTATCAGAGTCTAGTCAGGTAAATTTCTCATTATCTCTAGTAAGTTCCCGAGGACTAAAACGAATAAAGAAATATAATGGAAAATCATTTCTTGATTATCCTTACTTAATTTATCTACAAGTACGCCCAATTATGCTTGACTTGGTTATTTCTCAAATAGGGTACAATAATTTTCTCGTCTCAATAATTCATAACATCATATCTCAAACATGTACCCGAATTTCTCAACATAAACATTTTCTCAAAATAAATATCTTTATTTACCTTCAGAGTCGGCGGAGGGAGCGATGGCAATGTCACTTCCAAAATTCTTAATAATTTTTTTTTTTGAAAAATTCATTAAACAAAATTTTTGCGGGTCTACAGAAACGCCGACCTCTCTGATATCAAGCTGTAACACCCCAGGTTCTAGGTACCCGAGATGTTAACAAAATTTTCTCTCTCTCTTTTAAATAAAATAAAATAGAATAAAATAAAATAAATCAAGAGTGGATATAAAGCGGAAAATATCTTGATTCGATAGGGATAATAGAAAGGATAATTTGTCAGTGATAAGTGAAATTGTTTCACACGACATCAAAAGTTTTCCAAATACTTAAACAACTTTGAATCATTCAAAATAAAGCTAATTTAATTTATTTTGAAAGCTACCATTGCTCGAGGCGTCTCCTCCGACTCTAAATCTGTAAAATATTAATTTTGAAAGGGATGAGTATTTCATAAAAACACTTAGTAGACTCAGTGCAATATTAACCAATTTATACTATGAACATACATACAAAAATGCAATTCACATATCATAAGTCTCAAATAGTCTTTACTCGAAAACAAGCATCGTATGGTAAATACAGGTTTCCAACTCTCGTCTTATAACGAAAGGCATATAAAATACTAGCACGCATAGTATTATCATAGTACGCATGCAAAATCTATGCATAGCAATAAAGCATATGCAAAAGTCTCATCTCGTCTTGTCTCATGCATAAATCAATTAAACTCATACAAATAACATATAAGAACATAGATCACAACTCTATATGCAATTCGTAGAACAACCAATTAATATTAGCGCTATTTGTGAGAAAATATCTTTAGAAAAGAGTCTATCTCAATCTGAGTCGAGCTAATGGGCAAGGCTTACTCACTTTATTCTTCACTTCTCGCCTATAAAAGAATATAAAACTCAAATTAGGATTTTTGGTGAAATGAGCTATTTTATAAAAGAAACTATTTTTAAAACTAAGTTATAATAAAATAATTATATGAAATGCTTAAGGGTGTAGAGCTAATACCCAGAAGTTAAGGAAAACTAGGAAATCGAGAAATAACCAAAATTTAGGTATAAAATAAATGAATTTATTTAAACTAATTTAGAAATCCTTAAAAATTCAATAAATCCAAAAAATAGAATTTAAATAGCTAAAGTCATTAAATCTCGTATTTAATGAAAAATAGGGCTTCAATTAAAAATAAGTATAAACTAATTTATGAGTTTAAATAAATGAAGTCTAAACATAAACTAAAATTAAAATATGAAAAACTTTCAAAACTAATTTTGAAGAATCCCAAAATAGAGACTAAATTAATTGATAATAAAAGTTTATAGCCTAAAATAAACAAAACGCAAGTTTCTGGACCCATCCATAAGGAATCAAAAGTTTGAGGGCCAAAAGTAACCAAATCATAAGTTTTTATGCTTACTTAAACAAAAAAGAAAATTTAGGGCTTAAATGAAATAACTTAAAACATTGGGACTGAAATTAAAATGTCAAAAATACATAAAAATTACTCCCTAACTCCCATTTTCATTCAAACACAGAGGGGGATCAGAGGAGCAACGGAAGAGAGGGGAGGCAACAGGCTTCGCCCCATTCGCCGACGAAACCATGCCGGAACGCGTCGCCCGCGACGACAATGGCCACGAGGGACGATTTTGGGTGTAAGCATGGCAAATCCGGGTTGAAATAGGGGTTGCTCGCTCTAACCCGTCCCAAAAATCAGAAAAATTTATGGGTTATGTTGCCTAAAAATGAATGTAGATGCTTAGGTTAGGTTCCTAGTTGTGAGGTGAGTTGAAAGAGTGAGTTTTGGGTGAAAAAGTGGTGGTTATGTTGTGGGGTAGTGGCAATCGGCGGTGGCGCACGGTGGTACACGATGGTAGTGGTGGTGGTGGTGGTTGAAGCTCCCAAGGATGTTGTTCCATTTTTCTTTTTTACTCATTGCTTGAAGATGTATGCACCAATGTAAACAAAAATGCTGAGAAAAATTGCTTGTTTTGTAAAAGACAGTGTGTATGTGTGATGTATCAAACATGAGTTTTCCTTGAATATATTAAATGTTTGAAATGGATTTGTAGGGGATGAAATCAGTGTGTGTGTGTGATTGGGAATTGAAGTTTAAGGTTGAATCTTTTCTTTGCAATTTATGAATGATGAAGGTAATGTGAGTGTTTGTAGAAATTACTCAAAGACATTGAGGAAGAGGGACGGAGGACGTTTGAAGAGGAGAGCGAGAGAGAGATGGAGACCTTGGTGGCTGCTGATCTGGTTGTTGTGGCAAGAAGTGAGGAGTTGGAATTATATATACTAGTACTTTTAGTATAGGGTTACATGAGGATGGAGGTGTTGAATAAAGACCACCATTTGTGGGAAAGTATTTTGAATGCTTGTTTTCAATGTAACAAATTGAATTAAGAAACTAAGTAATTGAAATAAGAAACTAAGTAAGTAAAATTTTAGTAAAAATTGGCTAATGAATAAAAGAAAATTTGTAAAATGTTAATTATCTTAACTTATTTAAATGGCTAATTAAATGGTAAATAACTAAATAAATAAATAAATTCTTATTTAAGATAAATCTTTATTATATATAATTAAATTAAGTTAAAGAATTAAATTCGAAGAAGTTGGTAGCGACGTGACTTAAGGATTTGAAATTGTAAAATTTATAGTTCTAAAGTTTTCGGTCGCTACACTTCATCCATGAAGGATGGTATATTGTATCATGCTATACTGACTATTTCTTAAATTAAATAGTCTTCTCAACATAGCATTAGGGGGAGGAATTAATAGTTGGCAATAAGTTTATGAAATATGTAATAGCAATCCTCGCATGTATAATGCAAAATCGAAGTTTGCAAGATAGAATGCATTTCAAATCATTGACTGCATAGTTAGCATTAGATATACCAAGTTAAATACTCCAACTTCGATCTGATATAAAACCCTATAAGAAGATTTATGATAAAAATAACGTGCCTGAAGCATGACGTGGTCGATTCCAAAATAAATATCCATGGAAAGAATATGGAGCATATATTTAGGATGGTCTTATATATTGAGGCATATATACTCTAGAAGACACTTTTTAAGATCGTTATGTCTATATTGAGATCAGATGGATTCAACAAGAAATAATAGTCGACAACACATGCTCATGAGCTCAATAAATAGTGAGGATGATGAATCAATTTCATCAAAATAGTTGACATTGAATATTGGCCAAGATAAAAAGACAATTCTTTACAATGTCAATAATATGACGATCGATAGTTATACTAAAAGAGCATCAAATATGTGGTGGATATTATTGAAACCTGAGTCTCATTCGACTGGCAATACATGAAAATATATCATTAGATTTGGTATGTTTGAATGAAACATAAAAAGAACTTAAAGTTCTTGTATATATTGCTAGTTAAAATGACGGAGATACGCGTTGTACTCTTTTTTTTTTTAACTAAAGGTTTTATCCGAGTAGGTTTTCCTAGTAAGGTTTTTAACAAGGCAACATCGATGACGTATCTAAATGATTATGTACTCTTTTTCCTTCACTTGGAATTTTTCCCACTAGATTTTTTTCTTGTAAGGTTTTAACGAGGTATATTCTTTAGGTAATAAATGTCTGTGACATATATGATAATGACCCCTGATATAAAACTCCTGAAGAGTTAACATTGCCTGAAGCAGAATATATTTTAAAGTATTGAAGATATTGGAGAGATATGAAAAGCTAAACACGAGAACCATTGTTGGTTGAAGCCAGGGGGAGTAGTTGTACTCTTTTTCCTTCAACTAGTTTTTGTCCCACTGGGTTTTCTCGCAAGGTTTTAATGAGGCAGTACTTGGACACTCCAAAGTTAATCAGAGTTAATTGTATTTTTTCCCTTAGTTTGGTAGATTTTTCCCACTGGTTTTTTCCCAAACGAGATTTTTGATGAGACAATTATTGTATAAAATAGTATTTAAGGGGGAGTGTTGTAAATAATTATTGTATTTAGTAATGACTATTGTATCCCTGAAACCCTATACCTGTACCTATAAATAGGCTGCTCTAGTTCTCATATTGATATACAATTTATGAGTTTTCTCTCCAACTTTTCTCTCTATTTTTCTATTCTTTTCTTCTAGTTTATAACATCGGAATCATTAATCATCATTATTATTATTATTATTTTACAGAATTATTCAATTCTCATTATTGGTCGAGCAAACAGATACATCACTAGAAATTAAGCCATGCAACCAATTAGTCACCTCATACAATGTAGAAGGATAAAAATAAAAAAGAGAATTCCTAGCAAGCTCATGTGTCACTTTATTACCAAGGCGGCTCACGAACTTCACTTGAAAACTAATATTTTCACTAAAAAGAGCTGTGCAATCCTAAACTAGCACTCCAAATTTCGACCGGTTATCTTCTTCTCAATTTATAGCATCAACTGTAGCCTTGGGATATGTTTCAATGAAGATGTTTGAAAAACGCAAAGATTTCAACCAACACATAGCCTTACGGTAGCTTCCACTTCACATGCCTCAATTAGTCCAATGATAGCCACATCGATATGGTATTGGCTTCATAGTATTGGAATCATCTCTCAAGATCAAGCGAATACCATATTTTCCATCCACTTCAAAAGTAGCCACATCGATATTACATTTGAGAAAGCCCACTAGTGGTCGTTGCCATGAATATTGAACACTAACACGAGCCTCAGTTACCTCTGAATGCTTTCGTGCTTGCTGCCACTCGGATTAGAAACTTAATCCATCTTGAACAGTTTTATTGCGCGATTGAATATCTCCATTCTATAGTTTAGTGTTTCGACTACTCCAGATTGCCCAAGCTACTGCACAAACTTTCTCAAGGGCCGATGTACTCTTGGGGCAATTAAAAAAAATCAGCAAAAGAAGTTCTTTGCATGGGAAGAGTTTGAATACCCTATAAGTTTCCAACATTCTTCAGAGAATCCACATTCTAGCCGAATTTGATGGTTCGGTTCGGACTTTTTTTTTTATTTATTTTTAAACCAAACCATCAAATTCGGTTTGGAAAAGTTGTAAACCATACCAAACAATTTAATTTTTCAAACCAAACCTACTTTTTCGATTCAGTTCGGTTTTAAACCACGGTTTGTTTATTGATGTAATGAGAATGGACTCAAAGCATAATAGTTTTATAAATATAAATATTCTATTACAATAATATGCTTTTTGAATACTAATACCAATATCAAACTCATCAAAAGTTAGTAAAATTTACTAAAACACAAATATATAACTAATAAAATGTAACAAAGAAAAAAAAGCCCAAATAAGACATAAGTTTCAAATAAGATATTGCCATAATATATATTTATGGAAGTGCTATTTTGTTCAAGCATCTTGATGATATATGTATACCCAGGGGAGTAATTATAAAGGGACATTTCAAGTAGTTGCCGGGGTATGATTATTGATTGTGAAGGGATAGCTTCACTTATTGACGTAGGGGTCGCTTCACTTGTGGACCAACATATACACAACATTCATGTACAATCTTTATGTAACATTTTTTCCCTTTCTTTTCTTCCTCTATAAAGATAGGGGTCTATAACATGAGAGAGAACATTTTTCCATTCCTTTTAAGTGCTAGGTTTTCTATTATACAATTTTTCTCTCTCAAATATGTTCTCCATAGTACGGGTCATATCACAATCTATACAAACTTGACTGATCCAAATAGATTGGATCAATTTGGCACCGTCTTGCGGGGAATTTCGATCAAAAAGTCATGAATGGATTTTGGTTGCAGGGCTCTTTCCAAAGCAAAAACTGCTGAAATAGAGGAAAAACGTTGAAGGAAACACGAGAGATTGTTGGGGATCATGGACCAGTACTGTTCCCTTCCTACAGATAAGTAACCAATTTTGAATACTTACAAATAAATTATATGTTAATCGCAATACAATTTGATCTGAAATCAATAAGTTCAATTTTATATCGGTCTACATGATATTAACGGCTTCGAAGCTGCGTATCGGTGTTTTGATTTTTAACTCTTTCTGTTGTTCCATTACTTATGATTGGAAATTCGTCAACAAGAGAGTTGGTTCGCATTTCAAGGAAAATTTGTCGCCTTCATGCTGAAATCCATTTGCTATTTCATTAGATGATAAATTATAGCTGTGTTGCAGTTTTATTGGTTTTGTTCGAATACAATACTGACTATATATTGCCAAGTTTCTTCAATTTTGTTGGTTTTTTTGTATTAGTGTAGTAGTAATTAAAGTATGAGAATTGGGATAAGTAGAGGTTTAGAGAAATGGAAAGTTTTTAATATTTGGTGGGAGCAAAAATATTACTCTCAAAAGTTTCACTCAAAATTTCATACAATTTTCACTCAATCTCTCAAAATTTTTGGTTACAATATTCAGTCTTCTTGGGCCTATTTATAGGCATGGATTGTCGGTGGAAAGTCCACCGACTTTACAATTTGTGATCCAAAAGTCAAGCCTAGAATTTTCTAGCTACTAGGCCAACATTTCTAGAAAATATTTAGAGCCATGCAAGTCTAGTTAATTCTTGATTTTTTTTTTTATTTACTAGACTTTTCTAGAAATGAGCAACACCACTTCATCACTCCTCTTTGGTGCTCATTTCGATTACTCCAATCGTGTCTCGTAGTGTCTCTATGGAGATATCGTTTTTTAGCTGTGCCTTGCTTGAGCTCTATTTCCTTGTTTGCTTGCCCTTGCTGTCTAAACAAACTTCTATAGCTTCTTGTTGTTGTTCACCATGTTTGCTCGCCTTGAAATTTCCTTGTACCTTTTCTGGCGCAATGATTGTCAGATTGCATGTGCTATAGATGTCTGACAACCTTTTTGTCTTTCTTGGCGTAGACTCTTCTGATGGTCCTATGATCTTTGTTTGATGTGGCGAGACAATCTGTTCTTCACTTTCAACGTCCACCTTGGCCTTATCCTTTTGTTCCACTGGGAATGTCAGAATACTGATATTTTTTCTTTCAGCTTGACTTGTCTCCCGATTGCAACTACCATCTCCAGTAGAGTATTTCATTTGGATAAGAAAACATTGATTTTCCTTCTTGATTTTTGCAATCACGAGGGTTTTATCTAGTTTGTCATAAATTATACAATAGTTTCCCTCAAAGTGTATTGCATATCCTTTTTCCATCATCTGACCAACACTTAGTAGATTTTGGTCTATGCTCAGAACCAGCATCACATCCTTGATATATCTTTTTCCCTTTTTTGTTTCAATAGCAATAGTACCTTTACATATTGTTTCAACACAATCACCATTCCCAATCTTTATTTTTGTTTTTATTTTTTCTAGGCTGCAAAAAATACTTTCATCCTTTGCCATATGATTATCACAGCCACTGTCTATATACCATGTTTCCCATTTTTCTTTTGTAGTATCTTTGCAAGAGGCACAGAAAAGAAGTCCCTCTGAATCTTTTTCTTTAGAAAAATTAGCTTGATGATTCTTTTTGTAATGACAATATTTTTCTTTATGTCCAAATCTCTTGCAATATCTACATTGATATTTACCTTTGTACCAACAATTTTTTTCTAAACGGTTTCTTCAATTTTTGGCAAATCCCACATGGAGTCAATTTGTCATTATTATCATCCATTTCATCTTCATTTCTATTTCTAGAATATTCAGATCGGAAGAGCGTCGTGTAGCTCTTTCTTTAAATTTCTGAGACTGTATGTTTATTTTAGACTGAAAGGCATGTTCCAATTCAACTTCTTGTCACCTTTCTAATCTTTGTTCATGAGCCTCTAGTGATCCCACTAATTCTCCAGCTGTTAATTTTTCTATATCTTTTGATTCTTCTATAGCTGCAATAATTGAAACATATTTTTCTGTACAAGTAATTAATATTTTCCCCACAATTTTCTTTTCAGAAATTTCTTCTCCATAGGACGTTAACTGGCTCACAACTTCATTAATTCTAGAATAGTACTGTTTTGCAGTCTCAAAATCTTTCATTTTTAGATTTTTAAATTTCCTCCTTAGAGTTTGGAGTTTGCAAGTACGTACCTTATCACTTCCCTTGAACTCCTCTTGCAATTTATCCCAAGCTTTCGTAGCACTTTCACATCCCATAATTCTTGGAAAATATTCATCTGTCAAGCTCATTTGTAGAGCAAGAAGAGCCATAGCATCCTTCTGCTAATTTTCTTTAAATTCCTTCTTTTGTGCCGCAGTTAATGAGGAAATGTCGTCTAGAATAGTATACCCAGTATTAACAATATCCCATTAATTTTGAGCACAAAAGTAGGTCTTCATCTTGATCAACCAATATTTGTCATAATTATCCCCTTGGAATGTAGGGATTGGAATTGATGAGCGGAATGCATCGGCCATAGTTTCGCCTTACGCCCAATATTTACTCGAACAAAGCTCTGATATGACTTGTTGGTTTTTTTGTATTAGTGTAGTAGTAATTAAAGTATGAGAATTGGGATAAGTAGAGGTTTAGAGAAATGGAAAGTTTTTAATATTTGGTGAGAGAAAAAATATTACTCTCAAAAGTTTCACTCAAATATTTCACTCAGAATTTCATACAATTTTTCACTCAAGATTTCTCTCAAAATTTTTTGTTACAATATTCAATCTTCTTGGGCCTATTTATAGGCATGGATTGTCGGTGGAAAGTCCACCGACTTTACAATTTGTGATCCAAAAGTCAAGCTTATAATTTTCTATCTATTTGGCCAACATTTATAGAAAATATTTAGAGCCATGCAAGTCTAGTTAGTTCTTGATCTTTTTATTTACTATACTTTTCTAGAAATAAGCAACACCACTTCATCAAATTCTTTGATGCAAAATGATTCTCGTTTTTGGGTCAGGAACTGAATCTGGATATAATTGAGAATTACGAGATGGATATGTCTGGGTATGTGATTTTGGCAGTTGTGATTACATCTAAAGGTTGGGCTTAATCAAGGATTAACTGGGGTCAGACGGTGAGGAATTAAATCTATTCATGGTGCACTCCAGATTGTGTGGTTCAGAAGTTTTACGTTGATTTTTTTGGGGTCATGCTGAAAAGTTTCGGTTCCCCTAAGACGACTTGAATTTGATGCAGAATGAGTTTACTTGGTGAGTTATTCGACTCGATCAGTTGGTAAAGAACGAAGGGTTTAGACAAGTGGTAAATGAGGGGTTCAATTTATGGACAAGGGGACAAGTAAACAGGCTGAACTTTGATAATGGAATAATAGAAAATTTTACCAGTAGAGACATTAGTTTGTAGCTGAAGACCATGATGTTGATTGGAGGAAATGAAGATTATATGGTAAACAAAAATAAAAACATAGTAGAGGTTGTGCTGATATACAATAGCGATCAGTAAGGTACAATAGTGATCAGTAAGTAATCAGAATTTTTGCTTGGTGATGGTGAATGATCAGCTAAAGAAAACGACCGAATATAACTACGATGTGTGATCAGCGGGGATTGACCAAAAATGATGAAAGATCAGCAAAAAGAGGGAATCCATTAATTCAGGAAGTTGAGTAGCAATGAGAATGATTATCAAGAGCTAAAGAGCGATCTAGCGATGGGGTTTCCGCAAATTGATTTATAAGGGGACAATGATAAGAATGTGATGAATTGGTGAATAAAGAGAATAATGAATGAGGTGAAAATAAGCCAATAATCAATGATAAGAGAGAAGAATGATCAGGGACTGAGTACAAGTGACCAACAGCCAGCGGTTTGAATAAAAGCAACCAACGAACAAGGAAATAGGCAATCAGCTAAGTGAGTGAAAAAATGATTAGCGATGAGGAAGAAAATTAACTAGAAAAAATGAACGTCGAAAACAGGGAAGGGACGGTGGATGGCAAAGGAAATGCATGACCAGAAGAGTAAAGGGAAATAATAATCGGCGGGATAGATATATGATGATTAACGACCAGCCAAATAAGTAGATTTAATATGAATTCGGTGATATAAAACAATTTTGATAAATTCTGAAACATTATCCTGATGGAAGATAAGCGATTGCAGATTTTCAGCTTGGGTTTATTTCCTTGTGTCAGTTTCTTGAAATTCAACTCGAAAGAAGAGGGTATAGAAATTATGTGAAGAGGCCTCGGTTTGTTTTGATAAGTGCAGATAGTTGGTTTGATGAAGTTAATTAATGAGAGGATGATCTTTGGCCGGTGAAAAGTGGTTTTAGCTCTTAAAGTTTAGCTGATGTCAGTGTGGGAAATAAAACCAGCAGAAGAAAATAACTGATCTTCACTATATTGATTGTACAAAGAAAAAGATCAGTTGACAAAGAAATTGGAATACAGTGCACAATTGGTTCTGAAGTATTGAATTTGTAAAAGGAGCAGCCTGGATGTAATAATAATATAATAAGTGACACGTCCCGTCCCAGGCCATCTTGCTAGGCCTGACACATGGCGTGCGCCGACGATGAATGCCAGTTTGACCTAGACACACCGCCAAGGCAAACTAAGACTTTTCTCAAAACTGTACAGACTTTTGGACTATAATGATTTTATATAAATTTTGACAGAGTCTCCCCTGGACTTATCCAACCTGTGACAAACTCAAAAATCCACAACCAAATCCATAAACAATAATTCCCAACGCCATCCATCCAATAAAACTCCAAAGAATGCAAAATAGTTTTACACCTTGCTTGACATCAAAATCAATTTTAAAATATATGAAATACTCATTGTTTCTAACTAGCATGAGAATGAAAATATGGAATATGTCAATGTTTCATGAGATGGCAAAATGCACTATGCCGTACTATTTTGAACGTGGTAGCAAGTTCTGATAGTGCAGGCAAATCTCTGCTCAAGCTCGGTCACTTTCTAATAAGAAAAACGTTAGAAAATATATGAGCTTGTAACTCAGTGAGTGGATAAGTTCGCAAATACACATATATAGCTTTCCATATTATTTATTTTCTGAAAATTCTACTGAGCGTTGTAATACATAAATATAACTGAATTCGTTGGAAACCATCTAGTTAACTTGCAAATGAAATATTGAATTATGAAAATGTTGAGGATACTATGAATAGAATCTGAGAACTTGAACTGAATCATATAATTTCTCAATATATTGTAAACTGAGTCATAAAAGTTAGAACTTAGATAATTTCTTAAAACTGGAAAATTCGAGCCAAAAGTACCGCTAAGCAATAACATACATGTACAGAGTAATCTCGATGTACAAGGCATATTACTTAGAACTAAGTGATACTGATAACTGAATAACTGGATAACTGGTATACGCGCGCAGAGCAAGCCCCAAAGGCAAACACCACCATACACGGCCCAAAGCCTATGTGTGTATGACCAGGGGTCCGAAAGACCTATATATAACTGGTCTTGCACTGGAGAACAAATCACACAATGCAGAGCGCGTAATCACTGAACTGGTCAATACACCGTGAAACGAATCACACGATGCAGAGCGGGTAATGATCACACATGTACTTTGGTGGTTTTGAAAATAATTCTTATAATATGCTTTCAAGAATATATCATAACATAATAATATAAATTCTTTGATCAAATCTTTATTCTCATAATGTAAAACATTTCACATAGCATAATAATTACAATAGCATAATTTTCCTGAAATTGAGAATCTATAGAAATAATGAAATATTTCATGAAATACTATAATAGTTAAATCATGCAAGAATTGGAAAAATCATTTTTCCACCCACAGAATTATAGCTACAATCTAGCGTGGCTGATAGACTTTTCCAATCTCCTCGTCACCACCTAAAATAATGAGAATGTCTATTTACTTAAAGTACCACCATAATTCCTTCGAAAGTGTCATAACACGAAAATTCACAAATATTCATTTCCAACTTATTTTTAACATCTCACTACTACCCATTGTTAAATATATCTTTTATTCTTATATCACTTCTCAAACATATTACACCATAATCTCCAACCTCAACATCCATGCATATTTAAAAAGAAATCCACTAGATAAAATTTCCAACTCATTATTTACTCATTTTTCAACACCATTTCACCATAAATCACATTCACCAACTACAATCCAAAAATCCCCAAATTTCATATTCTAGGGTTCATGGCAATCTCATAATAATTTACAATTGAAGTTAACTTAAAACTCATCCTTTATATAACCATATAGAACAATTTATCAAGCCTCAATCTATGAAAATAAGCCATAAAATTAACATTTAATACCAAATGTATAAACCTAAAAAAATCGCCACTTGAGTTACCTCTTTGATTTGTGAAATAAAAATAAGAGCTCATAACTAGACAAGGTCAACCAAGTGCAAACCCACGAATTCCTCTCCTTTTCCCTTTACTTCCTTTCCATTTTCTTCCAATTTTTTCTTCTCACTGCCAAATGTCGTGAATTTAGTGTTTGATTTGTGTGTTTGTGTGTATTTGTTGACAAAAATGCAAGAATTCTTGGTCTTAAAAGGAAATTTTCACTTGAGGTCCTTTAACTCTTTTAAGTCATATAAGTTAGTCTAAAAATTCTAAAAATTTTCATACATCCCTCCAACAATTATCTTATCCTTTTTGGAACCTTTATGGCTTGGTCTTTGACCCAATAATTTTGACTTTGACCGAGCATGTAATAGAAAATAATTTAGGAAAATTCGGGTCGTACCAGCATTACCTCTTAAAAAGAATTTCGTCCTCGAAATTCAGTAACTAAAGAGGTCAGGGTAGTTAGCCCGCATTTCTTTCTCTTCTTCCCATGTGGCCTCTTCTATCGGGCAGCCTTTCCATTTCACTTGGACAAATGTGCCGACAATTTTATCCTTTGTAATCTAATACCTCTTGCCAAGTATTCCTTCAAGTTCTTCTTCATAAGTCAGATTATCCTCCAGTTAATCGGCCGTGACTCTAGCACATGAGACGGATCTGAAATATATTTCCAAAGCATAGAAACATGAAATACATCATGGATCCTGGATAAGTCAGCTGGTAATGCTAACCGATAAGCAACCGGTCCGATACGCTCCGTGATCTCATATGGTCCTATGTATCGTGGGCTCAATTTACCACGCTTCCCGAATCTGAAAACACCCCTCCAAGGTGACAATTTTAGAAAAACTCTGTCTCCAACTTTAAATTCCAATTCTCCCTTGCGTTTATCAGCGTAGCTCTTCTGTCTGTCTTGAGCCGCTTTAAGCTTTTTCCGGATAATACTCACCTTCTTTGTAGTGGTCTGAACCAATTCAGGTCTCATTAATTTCCTTTCTCTAACTTCATTCCAACAGACTAGAGTTCTGCACTTCCGGCCATATAACGCCTCATACGGAGCCATTCCAATACTAGAGTGGTAGCTGTTATTATAGGCAAACTCCATTTTTGACAGATGAGTATCCCAACTACCCTTAAACTCCAAAGTACATGCCCGAAGCATATCCTCTAGTGTCTGTATGGTTCTCTTTGACTGACCATCTGTCTGAGGGTGAAAGGCTGTGCTGAAATTCAATTTCATACCCATGCTCCCTGCAAGCTAGGCCATAATTTAGAAGTAAATCGAGGATCGCTATCTGACACAATGGATATTGGAGCCTCATACAAGCTGAGTATCTCATCAATGTACAACTTTGCCAACTTATTTAGAGTGTAAGAGGTTTTGATTGGCAGGAATCTAGCAGTTTTTGTCAGTCGGTCCACGATTACCCAGATACCATCGTGACCTCTCTGAGTATGAGGAAGACCAAATAAGAAATCCATTGTAATGTGCTCCCACTTCCACTCAGAGATAGACAGAGGCTGTAATAGTCCAGCCGTCCTCTGGCGGTCAGTTTCACCTGCTGACAAACAAGACTTCTAGAGACAAACTCTACTATGTCCTTCTTCATACTTGGCCACCAGTAGTGCTCTTTCAAAGTGTGATACATCTTGTTACTACCTGGGTGCATTGCATAAGCAGAACTGTGTGCCTCTTCTACAATTTCTCCTTTCAGCTCTGAATTATCAGGGACACACAATCTATCTCCCATGACAAGAGTACCGTTATCCCTAACTGTGTAATTCTCTTGTAATCCAAGATCGACCTCCTCCTTCAATTTCTTCAATGTCAGATCTTGGTATTGAGCCTCGTTAACCTTGACAATCAAAGTAGACCTTACATGGAAATTTGCTAAAACTGCCCCTGAGATAGTAGATGACAACTGGGTATTTAACTTTTTAAACTCACAAATCAGGGAAGAAATCATCGTATTAGATTGAGCCGAAGAACTACTGGTTTTTCTACTGAGAGCATCTGCTACGACATTTGCTTTCCCCGGGTAATAATCAATCTTACAGTCATAATCTTTTATCAGCTTTATCCATCTCCTTTACCTCAGATTCAACTCCTTCTGATCAAAGATATACTTCAAACTCTTGTGATCAGTGAATATTTGGAGATCTTTTCACTATACAAGTAATGCCTCCAAATTTTCAATGCCAACACCACTACAACCAACTCTAAGTGTGTATAGGATAGTTTAACTCGTGCTTTTTCAATTGCCTCGAGGCATAAGCTATGACTTTTCCATTTTGCATCAAGACAAAACCAAAATCTTGACGTGATGCATCACTATATATCACAAACTCCTCACCTAGAGATAGAAGTGTGAGAATAGGAGTGGTGGCCAATCTGTGCTTTAACTCCTGAAAAGAGTTTTCACACTGTTCGGTCCATACGAATTTAGAATCCTTCCGAGTCAGACTGGTCAACAGAAGAGCAATCTTGGAGAACCCTTCTATAAACTGGCAGTAGTAACCCACTAGCCCAAGAAAACTCCGTACTTCATTCACGTTAGTAGGTCGTTCCCAATTCTGTACTGCTTCAATCTTTACAAGATCCACATAAATCCTTTCTGACGAGATAACATGACCCAGAAATACAACTTTATCCAGCCAAAACTCACACTTACTGAACTTGGCATACAGTTGCTTATCTCGTAAAAGCTGCAAAATAATCCCCAAATGATTTGCATGCTCATCACGATTTCGAGAATAAGTCAGTATGTTATCGATAAAGACAATTACAAATTTATCGAGATATGGTTGAAGCACCATGTAGATCAAATCCATAAACACAGCTGGTGCCTTAGTTAGCTCTAAAGGCATCGCTAAGAATTCATAGTGACCATACCAAGACTTGAAAGCCATCTTTGGTACATCAACCTCTTTGATTTTAAGCTGATGATACCCAGAAAGCAATTCAATCTTTGAAAAGACTGAAGTACTTCGAAGCTGATCAAATAAGTCATCGATTCTAGGCAAAGGATATTTATTGCGAATTGTCACCTTGTTCAACTGCCTATAGTTGATGCATAATCTCATCGTGCCATCTTTCTTCTTCACAAGCAAGACTGGTGCACCCCAAGGAGATGTGCTGGGTCTAATGATACCCTTATCCACCAAGTCATGTAACTGAATTTTCAACTCCTTCAGTTCTGTTGGAGCCGTTCTGTTGGTGCTTGGGATATAGGTGCTGTCTCTGGGACCAAATTGATAGTAAACTCTGCCTTCCTGTCAGGCGGTAATCAAGGAAGTTCATCTGGAAAAATCTCAGGAAAATCCCTTACAACTGGGACATCCTCAAATTTTGGCTTAGTAACCTCAGTATCAATAACATGAGCTAGATATGCCTCACACCCCTTTCGAAGCAATCTTCCAATATCAAGTGCGGATATCACACAAGATGGTAGAATTCTCCGTTCTCTAGCAAAGGAAATCTCAGGCTCTCCGGGTTTCCTAAATAAAACTTCCTTATGAAAACAATCAATTGTAGCATAATTTGCAGTTAAGAAATCCATGCCCAAGATGATATCAAAATCATGTATACCCAATGGTATCAAATTTGCTTTCAACACATGATTTCTGATGCTAATCCCACAGTCTCTAAATACACTATCTACTACGAGTGATATGCCCACTGGGGTAGCCACTACTAATTTATTGTCTAGGGGCTCTAACATATAATCAGCATGAACAGCAAATGTATGTGCAATAAAACAATGAGTAGCACCAGAATCAATCAAAGTACGGGCACGTTTAACAAAGACAGACAACGGACCCTTAATCACATCTGGCGACTCTTTAGCCTCCTGCTGGGTCATAGCATGTTTGAGTACGCCCTAACTGGCCTCTAGGTTTGCCACTACTACTTTTCAGCCATATAAGATTGCCCAGTACTCATTGCCCTGAAATTTCCTGAAGCTGTACCTCACTGACCCTGTCTGGCACTCTCACTAGCAACAGCTGGCTGAGGGAGAATTGCATGAGTGGCATCGCTCTCCTGTAGTAGAGTAGGACACTCTTTCCTCTTGAGTCCTGGCTGTCCACAATGAAAACATAGACACTCTTTCCTCTTGTGTCCTGGCTGTCCACAATGAAAACATAGACACTCTTTCCTCTTGAGTCCTGGCTGTCCACAATGAAAACAAACATCAGCTCCCTTGAGGCATTCTTGGGGGTGGAACCTCTCACAAATCTGACACTAAGGATATCGGCTGCCCCGAGATCCGACTCCTTGCACTGGTCCAGCCCTCTGATAAGTACGATGAGATTGTGACTCCTGTCCAACAAGCTATTGTACAGAGTGCTGACTATGAGAATTCCTAGAACTATGGCTAGAACTAGAACCTTGTGACCGAGTCTTGAAACTGCTGGTTTGATTGACTCCCAGCCAAAAACCCTGTCTGTTCTTTGACTGTCCATGGGAGCTACCTGCGTGACCTGAGCTACCCTAGTGCCTCACATTTTCTGCTCTGATGTTCCCGCCAGTCATGTACTTTTCAACCCTCGTGGCAGCTTCAACAAGTGCCACCAGATTCTCATGGCCAAATGAGGTGACTGTAGCTGCAATGTCCCGCCGCAGTCCCTCCTCGAACCTACGACATTTGTTGCCCTCATCTGGAACCAAATTCTTAGCATATTTTAGCAATTCCATAAACTTCCTATGGTACTAAGCCACTGTCATGGATCCTTGTACTAGTTTCAAGAACTCTGACTGTTTCTCACTCCTAAATGAACGAGGATAGAAAGCCGTGTCAAAACCGGTCTTGAAAGCCTCCCATGTAATGGCACTCAGATCTAGCTGTCTATCACAGAAGGAGTCCCACCAATCAGCAGCTAAATCTTAAGTAGGAAGGCGGTAAGACAGACCTTTCTATCTTCCAGGCACTCTATAACGTCGAAAATGCCCTCAATATTCTTTAACCAGGCATCAGCATCGGCCGGATCAGCTGTACCGGTAAAATACTCTGCTCTTAGTTTCCTAGCCCATTCAATACTAGTGTCATGCCCTCAGCTCGGTAATAAAGTAGCGAGAGCGGAAGCTGACTGTACCATCAAATTCCCATAAAGAGGAGCATTGCCTTGCCCTAAGCCATCATGAGACTAATGAACCAATTCTTCTACTACATTCCCTCGACTAACGCCCTCACCAAGAGCGTGTCGAGCTTGAGCTGCTGCCTGCTTTTTAGGTCTACCACGAGGAGGCATAATGATCTAAAAGATGATACGAATGTATGAGAAACAAGATGATATCAATGTATGAGAAAAAGCGCTATGCAATGTTTAACAGGCTGAGAAAATCATACAATGCAATTTTAAGACTCTAGGATCGTTTTTCTCTGATACCACCTGACACGCCCCGCCCCAAGCCATCTTGCTAGGCCTGACACATGGCTTGCGTCTACGATGAATGCCAGTTTGACCTGGACCCACCGCCAAGGCAAACTAAGACTTTTCTGGAAACTGTACAGACTTTTGGACTGGAATGATTTTATAAAAATTTTGACAGTCTCCCCTGTAAAATGGACTTATCCAACCTGTGACAAACTCAAAAATCCACAACCAAATCCATAAACAATAATTCCCAATGCCATCCATCCAATAAAACTCCAAAGAATGCAAAATAGTTTTACACCTTGCTTGACATCAAAATCAATTTTAAAACATATGCAATACTCATTGTTTCTAACTAGCATGAGAATGAAAATATGGAATATGTCAATATTTCATGAGATGGCAAAATGCACTATGCTGTACTATTCTGAACGTGGTAGCAAATTCTGATAGTACAGGCAAATCTCTGCTCAAGCTCGGTCACTTCCTTATAAGAAAAATGTTAGAAAATATATGAGCTTGTAACTCAGTGAGTGGATAAATTCGCAAATACATATATATAGCTTTCCGTATTATTTATTTTCTGAAAATTCTACTGAGAGTTGTAATACATAAATATAACTGAATTCGTTGGAAACTATCTAGTTAACTTGCAAATGAAACATTGAATTATGAAAAATGTTGAGGATCCTATGAATAGAATCTGAGAACTTGAACTGAATCATATAATTTCTCAATATATTATAAACTGAGTCATAAAAGCTGGAACTTAGATAATTTCTCATAACTGGAAAATTCGCACCAAAAGTACCGCTAAGCAATAACACACATGTACAAAGTGATCTCGATGTACAAGATATACTACTTAGAACTGAGTGATACTGATAACTGAATAACTGGATAACTGGTCATATGCTCGTAGAGCAAGCCCTAAAGGCAAACACCACCATACACGGCCCAAAGCCTATGTGTGTATGATGATGGGTCCCAAAGACCTATATATAACTGGTCATGCACCGTGGAACAAATCACATAATGCAGAGCAGGTAATCACTGAACTTGTCAATACACTGTGGAACGAATCACACGATGCAGAGTGGGTAATGACGTACTATTCTGAACGTGGTAGCAAATTCTGATAGTGTAGGCAAATCTCTGCTCAAGCTCGGTCACTTCCTGATAAGAAAAACGTTAGAAAATATGAGCTTGTAACTCAGTGAGTGGATAAGTTTGCAAATACATATATAGCTTCTGTATTATTTATTTTTTGAAAATTTTACTGAGCTTTGTAATACATAAATATAACTGAATTTGTTGGAAACCATCTAGTTAACTTGCAAATGAAATATTGAATTATGAAAATGCTGAGGATACTATGAATAGAATCTGAGAACTTGAACTGAATCATATAATTTCTCAATATATTGTAAATTGAGTCATAAAAGCTGGAACTTAGCTAATTTCTTATAACTGGAAAATTCGCACCAAAAGTACCGCTAAGCAATAACACACATGTACAGAGTGATCTTGATGTACAAGGCATACTACTTAGAACTGAGTGATACTGATAACTGAATAACTAGATAACTGGTCATACGCGCGCAGAGCAAGCCCCAAAGGCAAACACCACCATACACGGTCCGAAGCCTATGTGTGTATGATGATGGGTCTCAAAGACCTATATGTAACTGGTCATGCACCGTGGAACAAATCACATAATGCAGAGCAGGTAATCACTGAACTGGTCAATACACCGTGGAACGAATCACACGATACAGAGCGGGTAATGATCACACATGTACTTTGGTGGTTTTGAAAATAATTCTTATAATATGCTTTCACGAATATTTCATAACATAGTAATATAAATTCTTTGATCAAATCTTTATTCTCATAATGTAAAACATTTCACATAGCATAATAATTACAATAGCATAATTTTCCTAAAATTGAGAATCTATAGAAATAATGAAATATTTTATGAAATACTATAATAGTTAAATCATGCAAGACTTGGAAAAATTATTTTTCCACTCACAGAATTATAGCAACAATCTAGCGTGGCTGATAGACTTTCTCAATCTCCTCGTCACCACCTGAAACAATGAGAATGTCTATTTACTTAAAAATACTACCATAATTCCTTCGAAACTATCATAACACGAAAATTCACAAATAATCATTTTCAACTTATTTTTAACATACCACTACTGTCCATTGCTAAATATATCTTTTATTCTTGCATCACTTCTCAAACATATTACACCATAATCTCCAACCTCAACATCCATGCATATTTAAAAAGAAATCCACTAGATAAAATTTCCAACTCATTATTTATTCATTTTCATCACCATTTCACCATAAATCACATTCACCAACTACAATCCAAAAATCTCCAAATTTCATATTCTAGGTTCATGGCAATCTCATAATAATTTACAATTGAAGTTGTTAACTTTAAACCCATCTTTTATATAACATATAGAACAACTTATCTAGCCTCAATCCATGAAAATAAACCATAAAATTAAGATTTAATACCAAATGTATAAACCTAAAAAAATTGCCACTTGAGTTACCTCTTTGATTTGTTAAAGAAAAACAAGAGCTCATACACTAGATAAGGTCAGCCAAGTAAACCCACGAATTCCTCTCATTTTCCCTTTACTTCCTTTCCATTTCTTCCAATTTTTTCTTCTCACTGCCGAATGTCATGAATTTAGTATGTGTTTTGTGTGTTTGTGTGTGTTTGTTGACCAAAATGCAAGAATTCTTGGTCTTGAAGGGAAATTTTCACTTGAGGTCCCTTAACTCTTTTAAGTCATATACGTTAGTCTAAAAATTCTAAAAATTTTCATACAACCCTCCAACAATTATCTTATCTTTTTTGGCACCTTTATGGCTTGGTCTTTGACGGAATAATTTTGACTTTGACCGAACATGTAGTAGAAAATAATTTAGGAAAATTCGGATCGTAACAATAAGCGATGCAAGAATCAGTTGATAGATGAAACTAAGGAGAAGCGAAATGTTGTCCACTCGTCAGTGGTGAGATGGTGATGGGTAATCGTTACAGCTCCTTTCCTCCAGATAAGTAACCAATTTTTGATCTCGTGTTATATATCTTATGATTCGATTACAGGTCAATCCAAAAATCAGCAAGCTACTTAATTAATTGTTATTTTACATTAGTGCCAATGATATTTATGCATTCAAAATTGCAAGCAGCCAGATTACCGACTCGTTTGCTGAGCTTTTATGGTTGGTTTTCATTAACAATTTAATTAAGTTAAGTTTCATCTCTAAAGTGATGTTATGCTTTTATATTCAATGTTTTTCAATTGTTAATTTGAAAAGGGGCAGTGACGGTGGTGCTTGATTTTTTATTGCCTTTTACTTTAGATTAAGCTTTAGTATATATAAAGATTTATATCTGATAAAGATATGATGAAGTAGAATACGTTCTTGAGTTTAAAAAATACATTATGGATATGCTGGATTTGGCAATTTCTGTTCTAAGTCTTTTGTGCATTCGTTTTATTTTCAGTATCCAAGATTATTACGCGCGGAAGGTGATGAAGAGTTAAGCGATACTCTGCATGTAGATGGAGTAGAGGTGCGATTGGCGGCTGGATATACTGCAGTTAGTGATTTGAGGGGAAAAAAAAAAGAAAGAAAAAAGAAAAAGAAAAAAAAAGAAAAGAGGAAGCCATAAGCAATGAAAGTCCAACAATTTGGGTGAAGCGTAGTTGACGGTGTAGGCAAAGAGTATGAACACAAATTAAATTTTCTGCTAGTAAAGCAAGAGCAATTAATATCTAAAATCAGTCTCGTTTGCTCGTTGAGGAGGATAAGATGCGGAAACGATTAAACATCAAAACTTGATTCAACAACAGTGAGATGACAACCAGTAAGATGCTGGGACCATTGAAGCGATCCACAGCAAGTAGAAGTCATTGAGCGACTGGCAGATTGGATGTGAAAGAAACGTTTGACTAGCTGCCAGCGAGAAGGACATTGTCAATGAGGAGTAGAGGGAGCTCATGATAACCAAGAGAAATGCGATATGAGAGGATTAAAAGGGATGGCAATGGGGCGGGTATGCCTTCCCCCGCATCCGCCCCCATTTATGAAACCCCCGCCCCGTATCGAATTGAATCGGGTCCGGGACGGGCACGGGGCGGGGGTGAGAAAAATACCCTTTACCCACCCCATTAAGAAAATTCAAAAAAAAATATATATATATATGGAAACTACATGAAGAAACCATTCAACAAAATCCAAAAATAACATCCGAAATAAAGTATTACAAACATTGAAACAAACTTAAAACAATCAAAATCTAAACTTAACAATAAACATTAAATCACATCTCCATCACATTAATTGTTTATCGAAAACAATCATAAGAGAGAGTAACTTTCTTCATTCTTTATCGTCATTATATGTGAAAGTCCCTGTGACTACGGAATCCTATACAACATACGTTTAGAATAAGATTTAATAATTACACAAATATATTAATCACTTGTAACATTGCAACAAAATCTTAAAAATACTTATTTTAAAGAATTAAATTACCTCCTCTTCAATTTCGTCATCGGAGAGAGCAGAACAACAACCTTTATATGGATGTGTGGATAGTGACTCCTTTGACAAACACAACAAAGAATTAAGTTCTAACTACTAAAAATAATTAAATAAGCAATTGAGTTGAATAAATTACCATGAATATCGGTCCACAACTAATCTCGAGTGCACATAAGAGCCTCTAAAGCCTCTGATGAAGTCGACTCCCATGTTGACTCACAAATTTGGCACCCATACTAAATGCAAACTCCGAAGCTATGGTGGAAGCTGGCACGGCCAATACATCTCTAGCTATTCTAGCCAAGAGAGGGTACTCGATTGAATTAGCTTTTCACCACCCTAATATGTTAAAGTTTGGAGTTCTTGGTATTACTCTTCCTCCAGGTACAATTCAAGCTCTGTTTTAGTTTCATTTGTTGCAATGCTAGAAACAAACAAGTCATAGTCTTGCAAATCATCATCATTTGGCAAGATGACCAAGAAGACTGCGAAACACCAAAACTAGCACTTCCATTCCCTTTTCCCTTACCCTGATAATGTGAAACCAATTGTTCACAAATGTCAGAGAGTTTTTTTAACTTCGTCTTTTGATTCCCCTGCACCAAAAATTCTAGAGTAATAAAACTCTACCAATTTCAATTTATACCTCGCATCTAGTACAGTAGCTATGGACAATATCGCATGAATGTCATGCCAATAATTCTCAAACTTCTCAATCATTATCAATGCCATATCTCTAATTTCAACATATTGAGATTCCATCCAATCAGATATTGACAACTTAATTTGGCAAACATTTGTGAAGAAAAGATTGGCCGTAGGATGCTTAGTTCCAGAAAACAATCCAGTTACTTCATAAAACTTCTTTAACCTTTCACAAACTTGTTTGGCCATATTCCAATCTTTGTCAGAAGGCAAGGTCTTGTATTGTGGTTCTCGTTGCTTCAAACTAGAGAACATATCACTATAATAGATGTCAGTGCGTAGCATAAGATACGATGTGTTCCACCTAGTATTACAATCAAGTACCAACTTCTTACCACATGAAATTTTCAATTAGGTAGCAGCTAATTCAAATCTCTCTAACCTTTTTGGTGTTACTGACCAAAAAGCAACGCTATCCTGAGTCTTCTCAACACTTTTTTCTATTATTTTAATATCATCCTTCACAATTAAATTCAGAATATGTGCACAACAATGAATATGAAATAAATCACCATCAACCGAAAGTGAATTTCCAGGAAGCCTATATTTCATTTCTCTTATCATAACATCATTAGTCGTGCAGTTATCAACACTGAATCAACAGTAAGTGTAGATAACTTACGATCTAAATTCCAATGGTATAGGGTATTGATCAAGATAGTAGCCAAAGCCTCCTCAGTACGTGGACAAGGCACATAAATAAACCTGCAAAGAATCATTTATCTAACTTGCAAAATTAGAGAAAGTAATTGAAATACCTTTATTTTTTTAATAATATACCTCATGACTCGGCTCTGAAGTCTCCACCGGTCATCTATAAAACGTGCATTGAGAGCTATGAATCCCTTTTTTGATTTGAGGTCCACATGTCAATGGTCAATGCAATTCTACTCTTGTTCTTCTCCTACAA